>CAUYLG010063090.1:0-84667 GCA_963573385.1 Cacajao melanocephalus | reverse complement strand
GTTACTCAGGAGTCTGAAGCAGGAGAACTGCTTGAACCTGAGAAGCAGGGGTTGCAGTGAGCTGAGATCGTGCCACTATACTCCAGCCTGGACAACAAGAATGAAAACTTTGTCTCAAAAAAAAAAAAAATTCTCTATGTTGGTAAATGGCCCCACTAGTTGGATACACCTGACCCACAGCCTCCCTTGACCCTGTACTCTCCCGTGCTGCCAACCACCCCATGGCTAATCCATCCCCTATCACCTATGAGGTCCATCCCCAGCTACAGCTCTACAGTCCAAACCCTCAGCAGGGCTCTCTCTGACTGCTGCAACAGCTTGCCAGCTGAGCCCCTTACATCGATTCTTTTCAAAGAAACTAAATTAATTGTGGTAAAATATACACGACATAAAGTTCACCATTTTTACCATTTTCCATGTACAGCTCAGTGGCATGAAGTGCATTCACACTGCCATGCGACCACCATCACTATCCATCTCCAGAACTTCTTCGTCTTGTAAAATGGCAACTCCAAACCCATCAAGTAACTCCCCATTCTCCCTTCCGCCAAGCCCCTGGTGGCCACCATTCTACTTTCCATCGCTCAGCATTTGACTATTGTAGGATCCTCACATAAACGGAGTCATATGATACTTATTCTCTTATTACTGGCTTATTTCACCTACCATCATTTCCTTAACTGGAATCCACTCTTACCTCCCAATCTATTCTCTGCACAGTGGGAGCTGTTCAAAATACCAATCTGACCTTGTCACCCCTCCATGCAGCTTTCGTTTCTCAAAAGATGAAGACGAAACTCCTTCATGTGGCCCAAAACCCCGCACGCTCAGCCCCCAGTGACTTCCCAGCATGGCACTCTCACTCTCAGTGCAGAAACTGTCCCATCCATCTCTCCCACCGCCGGGCCTTTGCATGCCATTCCCACTGCATGGATCACTCTTCCAGGATCTCTGTCTACGCACTCCCACTGATGCTTCAAATAAGGGCCCAACGTGCTTATCCTCCAGGAAGTCTCCCTGACATCCCCAACACGTCCAATGTGTCGATACTGGGCTGCCCTGACAGCATGGCTTTCTCCTCTGTGGAGCTCAATTGCAGTGACATCAAAATCTATCCGTACGCTTGCACGCTTGCAATACGTCTCTCTTCTGCTGACTGTAGAAGTTTCAAATGAGGAGAGGGAGTGTATGTTTTTTATTTCCATTCTATCTGCAGCATCCAGCATACATACTAGCATCCAGTAGGGGCTCAGGAAAAAAAAAAAAAGTTTCTTTGCTTAAAAATGAACACAAGAGCAGAACCTGACCAGGACTGGTTCAGGAAAGGCATGCCTGAGAAAGTGAGATTTGATCCAAGAACTGAAGAAAAAGAAGGAATTAATAGTAAGAAAATAACCGGAAAGGGGAGTGTAGAGTGTGGCAGAGGAGTGGATATCCCAGATTGGACAGGTATAGAAGCCTTGGGGTAGGAAAGAGGTTGATATACTTGGGAAAGTAGAAAAGAAACAAAAAACAAAGAAAGACAAAACACAGGCCAGCGTGGGTGGAGTGGGGGGTGGAACAAGGAGATCCAACGATGCGCTGCCTGACCTAAAGTCAATGGCAAATTGGTGCTCTCTGAAGACTTCCGGTCCAAGGAAGTTCTATTATACCTGGTAATACAAGTTTGAGTCACCTGCCAAAGGAACTGTCTCTAAATAACTCTCCAAGACCACTCCCCTCACATAAAGCGTTTATGACCTAAACTGCTTTATAGGCATCTTCTCAGTTAATCCCTTCGACGGCCTCTGCAATTGGTGTTCACTCCAATTCAGAGGGACAGCACACTAAAGATAAGACAAATTAAATAACTATAAAGTCAGATAATGGGCCCAAGGTAATTCAGCTGGTAAGTGAAAGGGCCTGAGGTGTGAACAAATATCTGTCTCCAAAATCCATGACATTTTCACCAAACCCCGTAGCTCTTATAAAGCCTGGAGGTTGTTTTTTTTTTAAATGCTTATTTAAATTCTCGTTCCAAAGACAGTTCTATGTTTTTATGCATTAAAGGCACTAGCAGTACAAGTTGCAGAGTGGTATTTCAGTAACAAAAGATATTTTTGCACAAAACATCAAAAAGTGGCTTATGCAGATTCACTGCTCACTACACTGACTGCAGAGGCTTAGGTCACAGCTTGAGTTCCCCCAAAAGAAGCCAAATCCTGGAGATGAAACTGGACAATGAGCAGCCAGTCAGCTGCAGGTGGGAGAATCCTCTGAGAGATGTCACCAACCACATCAAATTATTTGCAAATGAGAGAGTATGTCCAGCAGGTTAAACCTACATATCATAAGTTACACATGCAATGGCAAAGAAAAAAAATGGCTGGCTGGCTGGCTAAAAATGTTTTATAACAATAGTGACAGATAACTCAGAATGACATAAAACATACCAGACTTCTAAGTGGAAAGACAAAATACATATCAAAGACCAAGAAATCTAGACAATAAAATAAAAAGCTAAATCTACAGTATCTGCAGTTAGCAGGTACAGGAGAAGAAAAACACCACCACCACCACCAACAAAAAATCTACAACAATAAACAACATGTCTATCAGAAGAACATTTCATTAATTGTCATCAAGACTATAAGGTCTTTGAACAGGGCTTGGCAAACTTTTCCTACAAAGGTCCAAATACTAAGTATTTTAGATTTTGTGGGGACAAAATACTCAATGGTGCCGTTGTAGCTTGAAAGTAGACACCAGGGATAAAGGCATGGCTCTGTTTCAATAAAAGTTTATTTACAGACACATGTAGAGAGCAAGATTTAACTTGCAGACCATACTTTAGCAACCTATCCTTAAAGGTCAAGAATAAGTCTTCTCAGATTCTTCAAAGCAATAACATAGAGCTTCAATATCACAAAAGAAGGAAAATTAAAATGTTTCTGAAAGTTTTTTCATGAAATCCTATATTGTAAAGCAATCGTTTATCCTCATTTTAAAAAAGAAAAAGCGACAGCTCAGAGACCTTCAACCAGTTGTACAAGGCTGGCCAACTCATAAGTGGCAGGGCCAGGATTAGAACCCAGGTATGCTGACGTGTTAATGCTCAGGTTCTTCTCACCATCCCATGCAGTTAACTGCTTAGTGACAGAGAAACAATCGCTTGGTGAAAAAGACAGAGGAGGATAATAAAATGATCCTCATGATGTAACACCTCCAAGTGTAATTCAGTCCACAATCTTCTAGGATGAGTAAAAAAGAAAAGATACTGACTCGAACTGGCCCAAGGAAAAAGGATAGTTTAACATAAACATATAAACAATGGAACTTGTACAGGTACTAAGTATTCTGATTCTTGCAGGAACTGGAAACCCACTGGAAATTAACATAGCTATGTCTCCATATCTATCTCTGTCTCCTCCACCTATCTCCCCTTACCCCTCCCTCACCCTCTCCATATTTTTCTCCATCACTCTTTATCTCCTCCATCCTTCCCTCTTCCTTCTCCTTCTCTCTTCTCTCCCTGTGCCCCACCATGGCCCTCAGTCAGGAGACTAAGGATGTCTCATTTGTGCTTTACCTAGGGTCCACAGCATTCTCTCTTTTCCACCGGATGTCTTCTTTTGCCCAAAGGTGCCTGCCTCTCCAGCTGGCATGGGAATGAGGATGACTGTCAA
Organism: Cacajao melanocephalus; assembly: GCA_963573385.1. Taxonomy (NCBI): domain Eukaryota; kingdom Metazoa; phylum Chordata; class Mammalia; order Primates; family Pitheciidae; genus Cacajao; species Cacajao melanocephalus. Next base: position 81,002 of record CAUYLG010063090.1, on the reverse strand, counting down.
AGTGGTACCACTACCCTCAGCCAGCCTCTCCTGGTCCAGATCAACCAATTAGTCGCATGTGAGCACAGGAGTTAGCTAGGCATGGGTTACACGTGCAATCTTAGTCCAGTTATGGCCAAAGAGGGAATGTGGTCCTCCAGTACCAGACATATTTCAGAATGCAGAAACTAGAGACAAAGCCAGTTCTTGACAGGTGGGCACACACCTCAATGTGTCTAGTAACAGGAAAAGCAAAAGGATGATATGGATCTACCATCTGAGAAAACCAGCAAGCAGCTCAGAGAAACAGAAACCAACGGGAATAAAAAATGCATTTGTAAAAATTACGTAAAAGAAATGGGACATATTTACTCAATCCAGGAAGAATCTGGAGAACTCAAAAAGATACCAAATAAGAATGATTAAAAATAATCATATAGATGAGAAATTCAGCATGTAAGACTATAAAATTATGCATATGGAGAGGATTCTTATTTTACGTAAAGGGATACTATTTCCACAGTTGCGGAAGGCTGCTTTTTATCCCTATAAAGGACAGAGTGAGAAGGAACAGTATCTCTAGCTGGGATCTCCCGTTTGACTTCAAGAATTTGACCATATATTCTAATATAGGTAGCTAATGGATACCATGAAACACCTAAATCAACACAGACAACCTAGTACAAACCACCACCTAAATGCATACACAAAACATTTGGGGGAGGAGGGGTAACTGACATTGCAAAGAATTCCTTACTTTACATAAAATTGTACAACAAAGATGCTAGAATAGGAAACCTCATTATTATCTTTGATTTCTCCATTCCAGTGGTTCTTAGGAGACAAGAAGATAAATCTCAGCTCAAGTTCTATTTTCAGCACCAGCACCAGAACCAGCTAATTCTCTCTTTCCTGCTTCTCCAAGCTGACCCAGATCTCTCAGCATTTCATAATGACACTCGAAGATCTGAGGAGAGTGTGGGTATTTTGACATATCCTCCACGAATGGGAGCACAGCGTACCACGAGACAGAACCCTGTGTAATTACCATGAGGAAGAGGCACATCTGAGACCGTTTTGCCTGTGTGATGGTCAAGATGCTACGGTGGGAACCGAGGTACACTGCCCATCTACTTTCCTTGATGTGCTTCTAATGAACCAGTTGGCCACTATGAAACAGTGTCAATGCATTAGGGGAACGATGCTTAACCCTGAGTGTGCAGCAGAATTATCCTTAGAGCTTTGCATAAGAAAGATACCAAGCCCAGATCCCCTCAATTCCGCAGGTAGTGACGGGGACCCCAGATCGGCCACCTGCAGAACTCTCCCAGTGATAATTTTTTGTTTAATATCTATCTCTGCCATTAAAATAAAAGCTTCAGAAGATCAAGAAGTCTGTCTGTTTTGGTCATCCCTTTATCCTCAGTGTCTAGAACAGTGCCTGATTCAAGTACTCACGTGAACAACGAATGTATGAATCAATTTTCTATGTGCCAGACACTGCTCCTTACAGAGTGTTATGTACTCAGTAGTGTCCCATCCCTAAAATTTGTATGTTGACGTACTAACCCCCAGCACCTCAGAATGTGACCTTATTAGGTAACAACATTGTTGAAGACGTAAGTGGTTAAGATGACATCATACTGGAGTAGCCATGAATCCATTATAACCGATGTTCTTATATTAAGGGAAAATTTGGATACACACACACACACACACACACACACACACACACACACACACGAAGAATGCCTTGCAAAGATTGGAGTCATGTTGCCACAAGCCAAATAACTATCAGAAATTAGGAGAAAGGCTGGGTGTGGTGGTTCACACTGTAATCTCAGCACTTTAGGCAGGTGGATCACATGAGAGCAGGAGTTCAAGACCAGCCTGGCCAACATGGTGAAACCCTGTCTTTACCAAAAGTACAAAAATTAGCCAGGTGTGGTAGCAGGTGCCTGTAATCCAAGCTACTTGGGAGGCTGAGGCAGGGGAATTACTTGAACCTGGGAAGCAGAGGTTGCAGTAAGCCGAGATCGCGCCAATGCACTCCAGCTTGGGCGACAAGAGTGCAACTCCATCTCCAAAAAAACAAGTTTAGGAAAGACCTGGAACAGATCCTTCTCTAGCATCTCGAGAGGGAGTATACCTCCAGAAGGTCAATACCTTGATTTTGGACTTCCAGCCTTCACAAGTGTGACACAATAAATTTCTTTTCTTTCAGCCATTCAGTTTGTAGTACTTTGTTACGGCAGCTTTACAGACTTCAAATGGAGGGGAATACATTCCAGTCTAAAGTGGCTCATGGTCCTGATTCGGTCCACTCAAAACAATGTGCTGCAGGCCATGCATTCAGTTTTAAACACAGAGTTCTCTTGGAGTCTGTGAAGACTAATGAAGGGTCCTAAGTAATGAGAGTAAGTGGAGAAGCAAGATGGTCGATTCCAGGGCAAACACACACAGAAAAAAAGCAGAGGTACAGGTGTGTGTACAACAAAATCAGTCCAGGGTCTATGCCTGGACTAGGGCGGGGTACAGAAATCTTTATGCACATATTAGCATTGATCAGGCTTTACGTTTACAATAACTACTGGCTAAGAGCAGATCTCATTCTAACCATATCAAACCTTTGGCAGGTTTCTAACTCCAAAATGGGGCGAGGTGCAGAAGAGACCTTTGATGTACAAATTTGTATTGATCAGGCTTTACTTTTACATCTACTGGCAGACAGCAGATCCGACTCTACCCATATCAAACCTCTGGGAGGTTTTCTAACTCCAGAATGGGGCGGGGTCCAGAAGAGACCTTTGACGCACAAATTTGTATTGATCAGGCTTTATTTTTACAGTAACTACTGGCTACAGCAGATCTCACTCTGTTCATGTCAAACCTTTGGGGGGGTCGTGAAAAACAACCTCAACAGTTGCCCTGTGTTCCTAGTTTCCAATGAACAGACTATTGGCTTCTGGAGAGGGTGAAGGCCACCCATGAGTGTGAAAGATGCAGATTCTTCTTGTGTCTAACAAAGAGAATCCTGACTTTCACATGTCTCATTCAGACATTATCCAGAAGGCAAATCATTATTTCAACTCAGATGTCTTCTCAGAATACCCCCCCTTGTCATCTGTTTTAGGACAAAAAAAAAAAAAAAAAAAAAAAAACTGAAAAGATGACGTTGTTGGAAATGTCATCTGCCTGCTATGCAGAACTGAAATCAAAGTGCTCTTTGTGTTAAATGTGACTACCATCACACTTAAAATCCAGAGTATAAATGTTACTAATACCCTCTGCAATCACCCACCCAGTTATCAGCTGGAGGAGGCTGCAAAGACAGATTCAGGTTTCTTAATTTTGCCACTTATTTTTTTTCTTGTTAATTTAAAAATATCATAGTGTATTAATTACACTCAATTTAATGTACTATACCTGCCAGTTCCAACACTCTTCATTATTTATAATGCCAGAAAAGCACTTAAAAATCAAATTGCATAATTTGTACTTGTACATCTTTAAGGTAGATGTATATCTGAAATTGTCAAATAGCTGGGGCCATATTGCTCTGAATGTTAAATTTTAACAAGTTGTCACCTCAAAACATTTGCAGAGAAAAACGTGAATGGGCCATTCGTTATTTGTGTAGAAAGTTATTCAAACAGGCATTGAAATGTTAATTCATACTTTCGATTGCTAGGAGAGAGGAGTCAAGGGCCCAACTACCAAGGTGCATGTCCCAGATGTGCCGTTTATTAACCCTGTATCCTTAGGTTCATGACTTCTGATTTTTGGGCCTCATCTTCCTCTTCTGTTAAATAGGAATACTAATAACACCTATCTTACAAGGGTATGGTGAAGATTCAAACAGATAACATATATAAAGTTCTCAGAAAAGCATCTGGCACAAGAGAAGCAAAATTTAATGACTTACTAGAGTAAGTGTTTCCTATACTATGAAAACTTACCATCATTTGTAAAGTAACAATCATCAGTCTTTCACTCTATATTTGTATGATTTAATCAACCAGATCTCTCCAATATTTCTCTTTATCATTGTTACATCTCAAATGTCATAGTGGGCGGAGTTTCCATGTTTTCTAACAGTGTTTGCTAATTTGGAATTTTTACACTGATAATTATCTTTTTAAAAAATGTACAGAAGCATATTCAGGGTCATCTAAACACTCATCTTTTAGCGCAGCTCAAGGCCACAGCCCACTTTTGCACCTAAGTCTGTGGTCCTGATAGTCCCAGGTTGTACCCACTACCTTAACTGCCCCAGGCTGATCAGAAGATAACACCAAAAGGTTAGATACCTAAATGATGCACTTACACCACGCAAAGGCTAAGAATCTGGCGCAAAGGGGTTGGGTGCGCTCTGGTTGGAAAGAAATATAAGCCATGGCGTGGTACGTGGACACTGCAAATTCTATGCCAAAGTGATCCACCCCATATTAACACTGCATCACCTGACACGTTAACATGTGGATAACTTAAACGTTGTTTTTTTTTAGTATTTACTAGTTTTGTTAGAATTTATTATATAAATCTGTTGTACTCTCCTAGTTCATGCAGGCTATCGCTATGCAGAGGTTGCACAAAACTGCACATTTAAGTAATACTAAAATGGAAAGAATTTACTTTAACACAGTGGTCTGAAAATTGTACCCTGGGATGGCAGGACACTAAATGGAAGAAATAGATCCCAACGATCTGTGGTCCGGCCCTGGCCTCCTCCACCTTCTCCCACCTTTCCCACCTCTTCCCCTTTACCAGGTCACCCCAGGCTCTTCCCTGTCACCCAGGCTGCTGCTATTGCCCCCAAATGGGAAATTCTTACACAACTCTCAAGTCTCCCTCATCACAAATCCATGAGAAATCTTCCTGACTCCTGCCGGTGGATGTCAGCACTTCCTGACTGGTTCCTCTGCCCTCATATCATCTTCCATTTCTCCAACTCTCTTTGTATGAGATCCATTCTTATCACATCTGAGCTCTTGGGGAAAAGTAAGTACTTTGAAATCGGGAACCATGAATGTTTGAATTACTGGATCTCTAGCAACATACACAATGGCTGGCATGGAATAGAAACCTGGTAAAAATATTCTTGCAAGTGAATGACCCACTGTGGGCCAGGTACTCTGCTGTGAGCTTGCTGTTATGTTATCTGAACCCAAAGGAAAACCAAAGACACGTGGTTTTATTTTACTGAGGCTCAGGCCCAAGGCCATACCAAAGGTAGGGAACGAGCCAGCAGTTCCATCCCAAGTTTCCTGGCTCCAGCCCACGTGGGTTAGCAATGAAAACAATGACGATGGCAACAACTATGAAGATGACAGAAACGATCACAGTTAACATACACTGAGGGTCTCCTATATGACAAGTACTGCTCTAGGCATTTGTGCTCTTAATTTATCTTTGTAACACCGTAAGATATATCATGTAATCTGTGACGGTAAAAAATTGACTTGACTGGGCTATAGGGCGCCCAGACATTTGGTCAAACATTATTCTGGGTGTGCCTGTGAGGGTGTTTCTGGATGAGATTAACATTTGAATTGCTAGAATGAATGAAGGAGATTGCCCTCCCTAACGTGGAAGGGCTTCATCCAATGAACTGAAGATCTGAGTACAATAAAAAGGCTGAGTAAGAAGAAACTCTGTCTTTCTGACAGCTGAGCTAGGACACTGGTCTTTTCTTGCCTTTAAACTTGAACTGAAAAACAGCTGTTCTCAAGGTTTTGAGTCTTCTGGTTTTCAGACTGGAACTACATCACTGGCTCTCCTGGGTCTTCAGCTTTGCTGACTGAAGATCTTGGGACTTCTCAGCCTTCATAATTAAATAAGCCAATTCCTTATATAAATCTATTTATATATTATATATAACAAAACTAATTGGATGGATGGACAGATGGACGAATGGACAGACAGACGGAAAGAGAAACAGAGAGAAAGAGGTAGGGAGAAAGAGATGAGATGAGACAGAGGAAAACTGAGGGACAGAATGGTTAGGCACGATGGATGGATGGATGGATGGATGGATGGATGGATGGATGGATGGTCAGCCGGCTGGCCGGCTGGCTAGACAGACAGACAGACAGACAATAAAGATAGAGGAAAACTGAAAAACAGAATTGTTATACCACATACCCAAAGTCGCACAGTTATTAAATGAGAGAGATACTATCTGAACTCTGACAGCAGTCTGCGTCTGTGCCTTCTCTTCCCAGCAAGTTGACTATATACCACCAAGATAACAGGGTATACTCTCTCTGAAGCCTTTGATGAAAAGCCCAGCCTGGTCCAGAAGTACTAGAATGGAACTAGGGGTTTACTGTAGGTAAAGCACCACCAGAGTCTGGTCCATGGCATCTATCTTAGCGTCACCAGTGTTGGTAGTAATAGCAGCAAGACGGCCCTAGCTGGAAGACTGTCCTTTGGCATGACAGCCAGGAGGGTAGGAAGGTGATGCGAGTAAACCACTCTGAGATATAAACAACAGTTTTATAGTGAGCAGCTCTTTAATAAGTCACGAGACAAGATTTAGTACCGAATGTGTCTGCTCTTAAGTCAGCAACATCAGAAATCATAGCAGGTTGTACACCCGGTGAATGTGAAATGTGTTTGGGGAAGGAGCGCTGTTGTATGACACCTCCCTCTGGAATCCCTTTTCTATGTCATCCACTCCCTTCTCTGCCCTCGCTCCCCACCACCGACACCTTGGTAACAAATTTATAGACAATGAAAAAGCAACATGATACAATTACCGAGGCCAACGGGAGTGCAAGGACCTGGAGATGGGCCTCAGGCGGCCCAGGTGATTTATATTCTTCACATCCCCAACTCCCACAGGCCCTGATCTGCCCCTGAGAAACAAGACAGATAGAAGAGAAAATCCCATAGAGGTCACCCTGAGAACCTTTTCTTTGAGAATGAATCTGGTGTTTCACTGCTCCCCTCAGTCGCACAGCCTATTAACAAAGGGATGGCCCATTTACGGACAGTTGGTGGTTGCCTGTAACTCCATGAGGGACTGAGAAAATTGAGAACCTAGCTCATAGAGGTCACTGTGTGCATAAAGATAAGTTCTTCGTTAAGACATGCAAAGATGGGCCAGGCGTGGTGGCTCACGCCTATAATCCCAGCCCTTTGGGAGGCCAAGGAGGGTGGATCACGAGGTCGAGAGATCATTCTGGTCAACATGATGAAACCCTATCTCTACTAAAATACAAAAAAGAGCTGGGTGTGGTGGCGCACGCCTGTAGTCGCAGCTACTCGGGAAGGCTGAGGCAGAAGAATTGCTTGAACACGGGAGGCGGAGGTTGCAGTGAGCCAAGATTGCGTCACTGCACTCTAGCCTGGAGCCTGGCGACAGAGCAAGACTCTGTCTCAAAAAAAAAAAAAAAAAAAAAGACATGCAAAGATGAAAAATATCACCAAGTTAGCCAGGGTGAAGCTGAGAAGCTGAGAACTCATTCTAAAGCTCACCCCAGGAGGCCACTCAACCCCATGTGCTGCCTACAGTGATGGTCTTCCCTTTTTTCAATCAAAAAGTAGGGAGGCTGGGTGCAGTGGCTCACACCTGTAATCCCAGCACTTTGGGAAGCCGAGACAGGCAGAGCACCTGAGGTCAGGAGTTCGAGACCAGCCTGACCAAAATGGACAAACCCAGTCTCTACTAAAACTACAAAATCAGCCAGGCATGGCGGCGCATGCCTGTAATCCCAGCTGCTTGGGAGGCTAAGGCAGGAGAATTGCTTGAGCCCAGGAGACAGAGGTTGTGGTGAGCCAAGTTCGCGTAACTGCACTCCAGCCTGGGAGACAGAGTGAGACACAGTCTCAACAAAAACAAAAACACAAACAAAAAGGGAGGGAGTAGCCTAGGACTCTACATTTTAACAAACCATGGTCCATTCAGATCAACTTTTTCAGCCAAGGCTCTTCATGTTTCATTTCACTTCTTCAAGATGATGAATGATGTCTGCTGAGGCTCCACGTCCATTGGTTTCATTTTGAGGCTTTCCAGGTGCCTAGGGGGTGGAGCCACCAAGCACAGACCAATCCTAGCACTGCAAGCTCCTCACACCAGAGATTTCCCTTGAGATGACATGGGATGGAAATACAGCCAATGGGAACCCATCCTAAACCATACATACAGGGAGAGGGAAGGGCTTCTGGTCAAGACAGTGACTAGGGCAGCTGGCATAGGCTCTGGAGATGAGAAGAGGGTGGAGAGAGGTAGTGTGATCATGACCTGGAAGCCCTGGGCACTGGGTACAGTGCTGAACCAATGCTAGGGGGTATTAATATACAAAAGAAATCCCAGCCATCCTGCCTGAAATGTGAACAAAGCTCCTCCTAGAGGCATCATGTAAAGCACGTGCAAACTGCTAAAAACAGGAAGATGACTGATACCAAACTGCATTCAAACTTGCATCCCTAATATCTAAATGATAGGATCCAGGCATATTCCTTGGGAGCATTTGGGGGACAGGGTTTTCTCTGTGGCATAATTAAGGCAACGTCATACGTCATTTCCCAAAGCAGATACAGGAATAGTGGCATCTGAATGAACTGTGGTTTGGATAAAATGCAGATTCCTAGGTTATGCCCCCTGTCCAACTGAACCAGAATACCAGGCATGCGACTCAGGCATATGCATCTTAAACAAATTCGCTGGCCAGGAGCAGTGGCTCACGCCTATAATCCCAGCACTTTGGGAGGCCCAGGCGAGCAGATTACGAGGTCAAGAGATCAGGACCATCCTGGCCAACATGTTGAAATCCTGTCTCTATTAAAACACAAAAACTAGCCAGGTGTGGTGGTGCATACCTGTAGTCCCACCTACTCAGGAGGCTGAGGCAGGAGAATCGCTTGAACCCCGAGAGTCAGATGTTGCAGTGAGCAGAGATCACACCACTGCACTCCAGCCTGGCAACTGAGTGAGAGTCTGTCTCACTCAGTCTCAAAATAAAAAAAACTTGCAAGGTACTTTTTATTTCCACTAAAGCCTGTGAACACTGCTCTATGAAGTACTGGAATCAGAACTGGGTTCTAATTCTAGCATTTGGGATTGAGGCAGCCTTCCCAGATGTATCCCTCATCTAAACAATCTTCCCCCTGAGAGCTGACTGTGGGTCTAGGAGACACACGTGCCAACAAAACTGCGGGAAAGAAAGAAATAAGCCTGACACGATAAAGCAAACACAGTAGAATGTGTGTCACGCTCTCACTGAGACTCAATTTTCTTAGTTGTAAAATATGGACATCACCCCTCCTGTCGCGAGGCTCAGTGAAGAGACAAACATGCACAGCTATTGATTAGCAGAGAATCTGTCACAGAGTAAGCGCTCAAAAGAGGATGCATTCACTTATGGTAGTATTTATCGAGTCGTCTATCTATACAGAGTGCATATAAAGTCAATGAGAGTTCAAAAAAATCCAGCAAACCATGGCAAATTAAATCAGCTGACTCTCTTCCCTTCTGGGCACCTAAAGCTAACCCATCAAGAGGTATGTGGGTTGGGCTCAGGCAAACAGGTAGTGACTTGGTGTACAGCTGACCTGGCCCTGAGATGCTCAGTGTTCCTCCCTGTGAACTGGAGCTTAGGATTGGCTGTCTCACTGCCCTCTTTCCCTGGTGTACCCAGTTCACTAACAAGTGGCGCAGGTATCACAACATATCCCCAAATCCACTTCTCAGCATGTCCATTTGGCCTGTCATGGCCTAGACTAGCCATGCTTTGGTCTTGGGGACTATGGCAGCCTTCCCTTCCTGGTATCCTGAGTGCACTGTTTCTTCCAGCCAACGCTCTCTCCATACAGCAGGTCCCTGCTGTGAGCCCATCGATGTACAATTGCCAGATTTAGCAAACAAAAATATATGATGTCCAGTTATGTCCAAACTAAACAATTATCCATCATTTATCTGAAATTCAAATTTAACGAGCTGTCTTCTATTTTATCTGGCAACCTCAATGCCACCGGCTTCCCAGTGCACTTGGAACAAAACTCAATCTCCTTGTTAGCATCTGTGAGGCCCCAGATCACGGATGCTGCCCTAACTCTCTGTTCTCATCTCTTCCTCCTGGCTGTTCCTTGAACAAACCAAGCTTGTTCTGTCTCAGGATCATTGCACTGGCTGCTCCCTCCATCTGGAATATTCTTCCTTCAGATCTTTGCTTGGCTTCCCGCTCCAAGATGACCATCCTGCTCCAAGATAACCAACTCTTTTCCTTTTTTTCTTTTTTTTGTTTAGTTTTGTTTTTTGTAGAGATGGGGTTCTGCCACATTACCAAGGCTCGTCCCGAACTCCTGGTTTCACGCAATCCTCCTCCCTTGGTCTCCCCAAGTGAGGATTATAGGCATGTGCCACCATGCCTGGCCTCAAGCTGGCCTCTTCAAAGAAACCCTCTCTGACCTTCTAAAATCCTACTCTGCACCAAATGACCCCGTCTCCCTCTCTTTACCTTACTTTTAAGAATACACACACACCCACACCCACACCCACACCCATATTCATCACCAGTCGATAGAACTTAAGTTTTTATCCATTTGTCTTACTGGAAAGTAAGTATTATGAGGGCAAAGACTGCAGCTGCCTTGGTCATTAATGTATCCCCAGGGCTGAGAACAGGGAGCACAGAGTAGGCACGAAGCAGACGTTTGCTGAATGAGTGTTCCAGGAGGCATGGCATGTTCTTGAGAGCCGTGCCAGACGCTGTGCCAGGCCAACATACCCCAGCAAGTGTTATTGTCTTCTCAGTTACATCACGAGCTGGGGAAAGTGTGGAGAGATGGGAAGGGAAGAGGAGCGCTCGGGACTAACGCACCCACTCACGTGGAAGACGGAGGAGGTGGGAGGTGGGAAGAGAATCTGCCATGCACCAAGTAGGCCCGATGCCAGCCTGAGTGCTACCCACTTAAAAAGTAAAAATACCCGATACCAATATTTGTCCTCTTCTTCCTCTGACGGAGCCCTCACTCACCTTCTCTCTTGATGGTAAACACAATACAGTATCACACCTACAAAGCACTTCCAGGTACTTATTCCCTGCCGAGACCCACCACAACCCCACAAGGAAGGAATCCCTGCCCTCATCTTCCTGATGAGGCTCAGAAAGGTGAAGAAACTTATCCAAGATAACAAAGCGAGTAAGTAACGACGTCAGGATTTAAGTGCAGCAGAGTGGAGATAATGAAGTGCACCAACTCTGAAGCCAGGCTCCTTGGGATAAAATCCTATTCTAATGCTGTCTCTGTCTCAATGTCCACCTATAAAGGAGAGGTGAGAAGAGCCCCTCCCTCACATAGCTGTGATCAAGGTTAAATGAGTGAGTACTAACTTGCCAGAAACAATGCTAGCCCATAAGAAGCAGCAGGTAAATGTTCATCATGACTTTAAGTTCAGATGTCCAGAGTCCAAATCCTCTGCAGTCTGCACTGTTTTGAACTCAGACTTCCAAAAGCCACGCACCTTCAGCCTCCTCCCCTGGCCGTATCATCCTCTCTCCAGATGCTGGCCTCCTCTGTAAGCAGAAGGAGGGTCATGAAGCCTCCCTCCCTTGCTGGTCTGGTCATTAAGCCTCCTATCCTGACCAACTGCACTGCCCATAATGTGTCTGATTCTTCCACTTCTGAGTGGTAGGACACACTGATTGGTCCCAGTGGCCCCGTTCCACCTCCCTAATTTCCCCACCCCTCCTGAACCTCCTTCGGTGACTTCCCCCAGCACTGGCCCTAGCTTTGAGAAGTGTTATGCCTTTCCTAAGCACACATTCAAAAGTAAAAACACTACACTAAGCATCAAGTCCTGGTTTAGAGCTTCAGGCCAGTAGATTGAAAGTTACAGTTCCCACAGTAATCATGGCTCTTCCTACTATGCCCATATTTAGAACTGCATGCTACTGTAAGGGCTGACAGATTTACTGCCTCTGTGCGTGTGTGTTAGGCTGGCTAAGTTTATGAGGGGTACAAAATCTCAGAACTTTTCTGACTTTGCCAAGGTTAAATTCTCAGCAGCAGTCAGTGCTGCATGGTTGCTCGAGCAGGAAGAACTCTAGAGCACACCCTGATGAATGCCCTGGGAGCTGCATTCAGCGCTTCATCTGCTGACATCAGCGAAGTGCCTGCTGGGGCAGGGGGCCCCAAGCCAGAGGGTCCCTTGTGCTCACATCATGCAGTCTCAGAGGGCAACTTCAATTCCTGGAGGAGTTCTAGGACTTAGTTTGGCCAACATTGAGATAGACCAAACCACAGAGAGATCAGACAGACAGCAGTGACCAAAAGAAAAATCCAAACAGGCATGAAGCAGGTTAGGGGAGGAGTGATCTGGAGAGCACAAAAGAAAGAGGCAAAAATGAAATGGGTACTGACAGGAAGAAATATATTGGGGAGTCCAAAAAGTATAAATGACAAAAAGAAGAAGAGACAGGCAAAATACTCAGAAGAAGGAAACGTAAAGGGGCAAAAAAGAATGAAAATGGAGAGAAAAATGATCTGAATAACTCATCTTTTAGATGCTCATAATGTACATCTTTCACATTACACATTACAGAACTTTCACTCCTACATGATCGCTAGACGTCCGTCCTCCGGCCCTCTCGTGCTAGCTGCTTCCATGAGGCATCTCCACAGGGTATGAAGGGGAAGAGCAGGTACTCTGCAGCCAGGCAGCCCTGGGTTGCCTGGGGCAAGAGAAAAAGGCAGAAAGGAAATGGGTAGAAAAAGAGGGAATATGGAACCCAAAAAGTAGAAATGACAAAAAGAAAGAAGACTTAGGCAAAATTAGGCAAAAGCTACGTGAGCTTCAGCAAGTAGGTTAATGTTCCGTTTCCTCCTTTATAAACTGAAGACAGTGACCCCCACCTCATGGGTGGTCTTGAGGACTGAGCGTACTCATGAAGCACCCGTGAGTGCTATGTGAATGTAAGGGCTGTATAAGTTTGTCATTCAGCCCTCCCACCAACCCCAGAAACAGGTATCTACATCCCCCAGGCGACCCTGGAAGAAGTCTGACCTGAGATCAACAGGAGGTGAAATTCTAACATGCCTCATCTTCCCTCTTACTAGAGACCCGGGGAAAAGGAGGGAGGGAAGAATGGAAAAGGAGGAAGAAAAGAAAGGGAGAAGAACCTTTCCCTGCAGGGTGAGGGCAGACAGAGTGAGAAGGCAGAGAGACCAGAGAAGAGGGAAAAAAAAGGAATGGAAAGAGAAATCGTGAGGCCCCCTTGACAAAGGCAGCCAAGGTGGAAGCTGGCTTTGGGGCCGTCTCCATCTGACATCATGGGTCCCGCTAGCTGGTGAGGTCTGGCACTGGATGTTGCAAGCTGCCACCTCCTGGCACCTTCCCGCTGTTCCACCACATGCCTGTCCATCCCTCCACCCACACCTGCCCGTGGCTCCATCCAACACCTTCCTGGTCTCATCCAGTACCACAGAACCACTGCCACAACACAGAGCAGGTGCTGATGTGGACCCTGCCGTTGTGCCTCCACAACAAGTCTGCCAGTTGTTTCCTAGCTCTGGAACCTACCCCAGAGCTAGGGGTGGGGGGCACCAGGCCCAAAGTTCTCACCTCGGGGGAGCCCCAGATTGGCTGTGCAGCCCATGGAGCAAATCATCCTTTGGCTTGAGAGCAGTGCAAATTTGCTATGGATGTCACTGAAAGAAATAAACATAGCAACCCCAGAATGGCTCTGGGCAACTGTTTTCGACAGTCCAGCCACGGTCTGTAAGCAGATGTGGAAGCAGCCACAACTGCAAAATGTAAATCCAATTGACATTTTGAGGGTGGGAGGAGAGAGCGAGGGAAGAAGAGGAGAAGAGGTTTTACTGATCAGGAAGAACGGTTTCACCCACTTCTAACAGAAGGGAAGGAGGAGACAATTAAAAATAGATTTGCTGTGGCCCTAATACTACAAGCCATGCACACGACATTGATCACAGGGAGTATCAGACACAGCAGTACCAGTGGGCTCATTTCTCACCAGCAAATACAGACTGCGCAATAAGAAACCACGCAAGCTCAAGAACGGAACACGGCTCTTCATGGGGCAGGAAACAAGTCAGTCAGCAAGCCAAAGGCACGCCTCTCCACTCATACCCACCCATCTCTGTACAGGTTCAGACATAAACATGTGCTAAGCCCCATTAATCTCTCCTAAGAGTCCCAGCATGTCCTGGGCCATCACAGCTCATTTCCAATAAGCATTTGCAAAGGCCACGACTCCTCTTAACAATTAGCCTCCTCCTACCGTCTGGGACAGTTGCTTCAGAGGGTCTCACAGGAAGACAATGGAAGACCTTAAGGAACTTAGAAGAGGTTGGCCTAGGTGTGACCTCTAGTCTTCTCCAGGCAGCCCCTTGGACTCAAGGAAAGCAGCTCTCTTCCTCCCTCTACCCCCTATTTCTCTTCTCCTAAGTGAAGAGGGTTATGGTATCTTTAACAGACCTTAGAAAAAAGCATCTCCCTCATTATGTCACTGGTTCGTTTCTGAAAATAAAGTGTTTTTTGTGCCAACAGGTCACTATGGAACCAATCTCTTATCATTTTAAGTCAAACAAATTATAATTTAAATTAAAATTAAAAATTCAAATTTCTTGTATGCTTAGCAAACTGCCCACTTCCCTTTCAAATCAATGTCCAAAACGGGAAAGAAAATACCATCAGATACTTAAACGTAAATAACTTCTCTTGTTAGGATGCAAAATGCTTAAAACACTGCTCCCTGATCACAAAACTATTCCTGCAGCCATCAGCCAACAGTGGCTGTGCATGCAGCAATACGGCTTTCCCCAGTAACAGCGACATTATTTATTTTTTTGAGATTAAGTCTCGCTCTGTCGCCCAGGCTAGAGAGCAATGGCGCGATCTCAGCTCACTGCAACCTTCCACCTCCTGGGTTCAAGTGTTTCTCCTGCCTCAGCCTCCCGAGTAGATGGGACTACAGGTGCCCACCACCATGCCCAGCTAATTTTTGTAGTTTGGGGTTTCACCATGTTGGCTGGGCTGGTCATGAACTCCTGACCGCAGGTGATCCACCCGCCTTGGCCTCCCGAAGTGCTGGGATTACAGGCATGACACCGCACACCTGGCCAACAGCACCATTTTAGACCCTCATTACCCTCTTCACTGATATTTAAGTTTTCAAAATGTGTATATTCTGACATTCTACCAAGTATATCAGGCCTGTAACTCAGTATTTATCAAACACGTCATTTTGCTAAAAGTATTGTATCAATTTTTACAATGTAAGTATAAATTATCTGTATGTAAACATCACTCCAAAAATATGACATACGTACTTTTATCAAGTTGAGTTATTTTTAAAAAGGGCAGAACTACCATTCAACCCTGCAATTCCATTCCTGAGTATATACTCGAAAGAATATAAATCATATACTCAAAAGAATACAAATCATTCTATTATAAAGAAACATGCACACATATGTTCACTGCAGCACTATTCACAACAGCAAAGACATGGAACCAACCTAAATGTCCACCAATAGTGGACTGGATAAAGAAAATGTGGTCCATATAAACCATGGAATACTATGCAGCCATAAAATCAATCAAATCACCTCCTCTGCAGCAACCTGGATGGAGCTGGCAGCCATTATCCTAAGCAAACGAACCCAAGAACAGAAAGCCGAACACTACATGTTTGCACTTACAAGTGAGAGCTAAACTATCGTTTGCAAAGGCAGAAAGAGCAGTATAATAAACACTGGAGACTCAGAAGTGGGAAGGCTGGGAGGGAGGGAGAGCCAAAAACTACCTGCTGGGTACAATGTACAATACTCAGGTGACGGGTCCACTAAAATCTCAGACTTAACCACTGCACGATTCATTTTTGTCACCAAAAACCACCTGTACCCTTAAAGCTACTGAAATGAAAAAAATTTTTAGGGTGTGGTGTCACGCTTGTAATCCCAGCACTTTGGGAGGCCAAGGTGGGTGGATCACTTGAGGTCAGGAGTTTGACACCAGCCTGGCCAATATGATGAAACCCCGTCTATACTAAAAATACGAAAAAATTAGCTGGGCATAATGGCACACGCCCGTAATCCCAGCTACTTCAAAGGCTGAGGCAGGAGAATCGCTTGAATTCTGGAGGTGAAGGTTGCAGTGAGCTAAGGTTGTACCACTGCACTGGAGCCTGGGCAACAAGAGTGAAACTCTGTCTCAAAACATATACATATATCCACACACACACACACACACACAGACACACACACACACACATACACACACACACATATATAAAATAAAGAAAGGGAGAGAAAGGAAGAAAAAGGGAGGGAAAGGGAAGGAGAATTTTTTGAGACAGAGTCTCACTCTCTTGTCCAGGCTGTAGCGCAATGGTGCGATCTCGGCTAACCGCAACCTCCGCCTCCTGGATTCAAGTGATTCTCATGCCTCAGCCTCCTGAGTAGCTGGAATTACAGGTGTCCGCCACCACACCCAGCTCATTTTTGTATTTTTAGTAAAGATGGGGTTTCACCATGTTGCCCAGGCTGGCCTCAAATTTCTGAGCTCAGCCAGCATGCCCACCTCAGCCTCCCAAAATATTAGGGTTACAGGTGTGAGGCACCGCACCTGGCCAGATAATTTTTTTTTTAAAACCAAGAGGCAGCAGCATTATTCACAATAGCCAAGCTGGAAAAAACACAAATGTCTGTGTACAGATGAATGAGTACACACATTGTGTTACATACATACAATGGAATACTACTCAGTCTTAACAAGAAACGAAATTCTAACACATGCTACAACATACTTGAACCTTGAAAACCTTGTGCTAAGTGAAATCAGTCAGAAACAAAAGGGCAAATGTATGATTCCATATGTAAGAAGGATCTAGAGTAGTCAAACTCACAGAAACAGAAAGTAGAATACAGGTCACCAGGGCTGAAAGTGGGGGACAGAGGTGGGAAGTTATTTTTTCATGGTACAGAGCTTCTGTTTGAGGTGATGAAACCATTTGGGAGATGGGTGTTGAGAACGGATGCACAACACTGCGACTGTGCTTAATGTCATCCAAGTGTCCCCTTAAAAATGGTTAGACTGGGCTGGGCGCAGTGGCTCACGCCTGTAACCCCAGCACTTTGGGAGGCCGAGGAGGGAGGATCATGAGGTCAGGAGCTCGAGACCTGACAAATATGGGGAAACTCCATCTCTACTAAAAAAAAAAAATACAAAAAAATTAGCCGGGCATGGTGCCATGTGCCTGTAGTCCCAGCTGCATAGGAGGCTGAGGCAGAATCATCGCTTGAACCCGTTAGGCAGGGGCAGTGAAATGAGATTATGTCACTGCACTCCAGCCTGGGTGACAGAACAAGACTTCGTGTCAAAAAAAAAAAAAAAGAAAGAAAAAGTTAGAATGGAATATTTTATGTTATGTATATTTTACCAAATTAAAATAAACAAGAGTCATTCTACTATGAAAACCTGAACCGAGAAGCGTGCTGTAGGGTGTGCCTATGCATCATGGTAGACTTTATAGAAGTCTTAGGTTGCACTGCGACCCAGGTGTACTCAGTGACCATTTTACTCAGAGGCCGGCACTGGAGGAAGCAGCAGTATCTGCTCACAGTATCTGAAGCCGGATACAGTTGTGAGGTGGCCTGCTCTGTTACCTCTGTCTTCATCCAGAGAGTTCTGGAATCAGTTTTTCCTGGTGACATTAGCAGCTTGTCAAATGACGTCAGATGTTGGAAAAGAGCTCTCACGGGTAAGATAAAGTGCTACCAAAAACGTGGAGTGGCTACAGCACATTAGAGATACTCCCCACCTTTTGATAACAGAACGAAAATGTAAGAGATTGACATCAGCATTCTTACTGAGGCTGTCTAAGGGGTGATCCACAGCTATCCTGTTTCCAGCTGCTGCTCAGGAGGAATTCTGTTTGCCTAATGCCAACTATAAGGATGACAGCAATGGTCCCTGTCACAGTGTCCACCTGCCTCTTGTGAACTTTTCTGTAAGACAGCGGTCAGAGCATCTGAAAGGACAGAAGCAGAAATGTACCTTTAAGGCTAGTTGAATCATTTTGTGCCTACTAATGAATGTTTGATCAATAAATGTCTCTTTGTGTGGGAGAATCTTGTGCAGTAATTTCTTTTCATCACAACATGTGTGTGAAGTTCTAGTTTGAGGTTCTTCCACCTTAAACTTTTTGGCCACTACTATTACCTACAAATTCAACTAAGAGTTGTCCATCACCAAACTGATTGAGGTAAATTGACACACACACACACGGAGGTAAATTCACACACACACACACAGATGGAGGGGGAGACAGAGAAAGAAGAAGAGGGGATAATGAAAAAAATAGTATCAGGTGGTAATAGTATCAGGTGGTCCCCCAGTCTCTTTCAACTATACAAGTTTGCATTGATCCTTAACAAAGAGATGACTAGTGGTCACATTTGCATGGCCACCACTGACTTTGGGGGGCATGAGCAAGGACGAGGAGAGCAGAGAATGAGACTTCGGGCTTATCTTTTTTTTTTGAGACAGAGTTTCGCTCCAGGCAGGAGTGCCATGGCGCAATCTCGGCTCACCGCAACCTCCGCCTCCTGTGTTCAAGCAATTCTCCTACCTCAGCCTCCCAATTAGCTGGGATTACAGGCATGTGCCACCACACCTGGCTCGAGAGAGAGGAGAGAGAGAGAGAGGAGAGAGGGGGGAGGGAGAGAGAGAGAGAGTGCGCGCGAGAGAGTGCGTGTCTATGGTTTTCCGGTTTTTGTTTTTTTGTTTTTGTTTTTTTAAGTAGAGACGGGGTTTCTCCACGTTGGTCAGGCTGGTCTCGAGCTCCCAACCTCACGTGATCCACCTGACTTGGCCTCCCAAAATGCTAGGATTACAGGCATGAGGTACCATGCCCAGCTGGACTTATCTTTATAAAGTAAAAGAAATAAATTAAGTGCTTACTGAGCATCTTTAGTGAATAAGTACTACATCCAGACTACATCCCCAATCCTAGGTATTTCAGTCCCATAAGATTTCAATTTTGTGCACTCTCTATTCAATTTAGCAAAAAATTACTCCTGTCCCATAAAACAATGATCAGATACCTGCAGTGACTTTTTTTTCCTTTTTTGGGATGGAGTCTCGCTCTGTCTCCCAGGCTGGAGTGCAGTGGTGCAACCTCGGCTCACTGTCTCCCGGGTTCAAGCGATTCTTGTGCCTCAGCCTCCCGAGTAGCTGGGATTACAGGCACATGTCGCCATCTCTGGCTAACTTTTCTATTTTTAGTAGAGATGGGGTTTCACCACGTTGGCCAGACTGGTCTCAAATTCCTGACCTCAAGTGATCTGCCCATCTCAGCCTCCCAAAGTGCTGGGATTACAGACGTGAGCCACCACACCCAGTTGTGATTTTCTTAATTGCCTCCTGATGCAGATGGAGGAAGGTACCACACATCATATGATTTTATTTTTATATTTTTCCCTAACATTTTATTATGAAAAATTCCAAACACACAGAAAAGCTCAAAGAATTTTACAATGAATTTTATACATATAATGTACCATGATCCTCTCACCGTATTTGCTTTTATCATATTTATCCTTCTATCCATCCATCAACACATCTTTGGTTTTAATGCATTTCTGAACAGCAAAATAGTCAGCAGCACATTAATTCCTAGGCATTTCAGTATGTATTATCACTAAGGAGGGTTCAACAGTGTTTATGGGGTTTTCTCCTCTCCTCCCCTTCAAGGTAAAAGTTACATACGATGACATGCACAAAAGACTGGGCAAATTTTGACAATGCATAAACCTATGTAACCCAAACAGTTTTCAAGATGCAGAGAATTCTGGAGTGATGAATAAGTTCCCTCAAGCTCCTTCTTTGGCAATATCTGCATATCCCTACCACAGGCAATCCCTCTTTTATTAAGTTTAGTTGTAGATTGGTTCTTCCTGTCCCCAAACTCAATCTATTACGAACCCTTAAGTATATACTCCTTGGGTAAGCTTTCTCTCATAGCACGAAGTTTTTGCAATTCATTCAAGTTGTTTCACTAATCTCTTTTTACTTACTGCTTGGTGAGTGGTATACCATAATATTAACAGAACACAAATTACATATCTATTCGCTCAGTAATGAATACCTGGGCTGTTTTTGCAATAACAGTTTTCATAGTCCAGCAATAACTGCAACTGCAAATGAATGGTCAGATGATAGATATCTATTCAGTATTTTTTTCTTTTTTTTTTTTTTTGAGATGGAGTCTCGCTCTGTTGCCTAGGCTAGAGTGCAGTGGTGCAATCTCCAGTCACTGCAACTTCCGCCTCCCGGGTTCAAGCAATTCTCTTGCCTCAGCCTCCTGAGTAATTAGGACTACAGACGTGTGCCACCACACCCAGCTAATTTTTTGTATTTTTAGTAGAGACGAGGTGTCACCATGTTGGCCCAGGGGGTCTCAAACTCCTGACCTCAAGCAATCCGCCTGCCTCGGCCTCCCAAAGTGCTGAGATTACAGGCTTTATCTATTCAGTTTTATAAGAAATCACCAGACCTTTCTTTAAAGGGGATGAACAGTTACATTCACATCAATAACGTATGAGAGTTACAGTTGCAGCACATCCTTCAACATCTGATGTTGTTAAGTTTTATTTTAATTTTAGCCATGCTGGTGGGTTTGAAAAGGCATCTCATTGTGGTTTTTCCTGCTTCCTGTGAGTTACTTGAACATTTTTTAGAATTCCCTTTTAATTTACCTATGGTGCTTTTTAATGCATCTCTTTGTACAGCTACAGCTCTCTGAACGGTTGTTCTAGGTATTACATTACATATGCATAATTTATCAAAGTCGACCGGGGCTGACATTTTACCAGTTCTATTGAACTGCGGCACTTAACTCCCATTGTATCCCTTTATCCTCTTCTCATTTACAATAGGATTGCCTTAAATATTTCCCTTACATACATCGAAAGCCACATGAGACATTTTCCATCCAAACTCCTTTACATCTTGGACTGCTGTGAAACTCCGTTTCCACCAAGCAGACACACCCGCATGAGATGAGAGAGGCAAAAACAAAAATCAGGAGGCAGAGGATGCTCTTGGGCCTGCTTCTGTTGTTTTCTGGCAAGAATTAGCAAGGGATGTTATCTCCTTCTTGAGGCAGCAGTCATTACAGCTCTCAGTCCAGTCCCAAACTTCTGAAGTATCAAAAAGTATGGTTCTCATCCTGCTTACACAGATCTCAGCAGATGTAAGCAGGGTCCTTAAGGGAGCAGTCGCCCCGTGGTTTCTTAACCACAGTTTCCTTGGTGGTCTGGTTCCATGTGCTTCTCATCTGTGCCTCTAGCCCTTCTCAGAATTCCGCAAGGCACTTAAGAACGGCGATACATCTTTTCCCGTTTCAGCTCATGCAACCTCTCGTCTGTAAGTGAACTCTAAAGGTTATATAGTCCCACAGCTAATTGCTGGCAGACCTGGGATCAAAACTCAGATCTCCGCTCTTTCTTCTGCAGTGCGCCACTGAGTCTTTCCCTCAACAATGTTCTTCAAAGAAGAAATAGTTGAAAGTCCCATACTCTATTTTGAGAGCACACACAGGGAATGAAATGTTTATATTTCTTAGTCACATCCTTTTCACCCTACATGTGTGGTTATCTTTGCCTGGGTGAGTTAAACCGCTGCTCAGGAATCAGACACTGTGGGTATTTCTTAGGCAACACAGTGGTGACAGCAGTGAACATATTTTTCTGCCATGCCTTGCTACTGAGGCTGAATTAATCAAGACATTTGTTTCTTAGAAGATTAAACTCACCCCAGTAGACAGAGAAGGATGTAATCTGCAATAGCTTCTCACACTTAGTTGCATGTGGACAAATCTTTATCTATTTATTTTTTAAGATGGAGTCTCACTCACTCTGTCGCCCAGGCTGGAGTACAGTGGCATGATCTCTGCTCACTGCAACCTCTGTCTCCCAGGTTCAAATGATTCTCTTGCCTCAGCGTCCTGGGTATCTGAGAGTACAGAAGCACACCATCACGCTCAGCTAATTTTTGCACGTTTGTAGAGATGGGGTTTCACCATCTTGGCCAGGCTGTTCTTAAACTCCCTGTCTCAAGAGATCCGCCCACCTTGGCCTGCCGAAGTGATGGGATTGCAAATGTGAGCCACTGTGCCCAGCCAACAAAGAAGCCTTAGCTTGGAACTCAAAGATCTGGAAGAACATTTCAGCTCAGCTACATGCCACGTAGGGACATTTCCTGAACCTTTACTGAGCTTCCACTCATCTAGCCCAACTGGCTTCCTTGCTGATCTCCAACAAGACAACCATACTCCTGCCACAGGACCTTCACATTGGCAATATCCACCGGATAAAATCTGCATCCTCTTGATATTTGCGTGCTGTGCACCCTGACTTCACTCTAATGTCTACTCAAAAAGTTTTCCCTAACACCCTCCGCTGCTACCCTGACTTACTTTTCTCCCTATAACACTTAAATGACTCAATCTTACATACCTATTTTTTCACAATTATCCCCTAGTGACCGGCACATTGTAGGTACCCCATAAATCTTTCAGGAGTGAATGAATGCCTGCCTGCAAGTTTGACAGAGACTCGGAATCCTCCTCTGTAGGCTGACCCCCCAAAGCTGACCTTGAACAACTGCTGTAAATAGGAACTGAGACTGTTCATATGAAAACCCATGATGGTGAAAATATGTGCTCTGTGTATGGTGGGCAGTTTAAATGGTTTGCGGATTCTATGAAAAACTGTTTTTCTCATTCTAACATCTCTGAAGTTGAGAAAGTTGAAGCAATAACTAGAAACCACAGAGCAGTGATAACACAGCTGTTCCAGCCAGTTCATTCACCTCTTGGAAGAATGAGTGTCAGAGGCTTTAGTGAAAATCCCAGAGACAATGAAGGGAGTCACTCTTCTAAGGACTATGAACCAAATGGCTGTGGGAAGAGGCAGGAAGAAATGGAGAACCAGATGTGTTTAGCAACATGACCAAAGGCAGAGCCAGGAGGCGGCCAGCTCCACAGAGCTGCAAAGTAGGAAAAGCATCGTCTTCACGGGATTCTCTTAAGAAATGCTGCATGCTCAGGATGACGCAGAGGACCGTACGATGTAGACAGATGCAGGAGATGACACCGAGTTGAAAAATGGATTCTGAAGAGTGAGATCCAAGTGAGGAAGCTTTTGCAATATCTGAACCAATATGTTTGCCTCTACTTTCCTTTACATGCAGGCATAGCAGTAAAATATGACAAAAACCCGTTTAAAATAGTTTGTTTTGTTTTTTTTTTTTTTGAGACGGGAGTCTCATTCAGTCTCCAGGCTGGAGTGCAGAGCCGCGATCTCGGCTTACTGCAGCCTCCAACTCCCTAGTTCAAGCGATTATCCCGCCTCTGCCTCCTGAGGAGCTGGGATTACAGGCATGTGCCACCATATTCAGCTAATTCTTGTATTTTTAGTAGAGACGTGGTTTCACCATGTTGGTCAGGCTGGTCTCGATCTCCTGATCTCGTCATCTGCCAGCCTTGGCCTCCCAAAGTGCTGAGATTACAGGCTTGAGCCACCACGCCCAGCCTAAAATAGTTCTTTCCATACACATAAAACAAAGATTCAAAGGGCCAAAAAACAATTACGCCATGATTTAACTAAAACATTAAATTTTTGGCTTTACGTAAAATGATGGTGTGTCTTACACTCAGTGGCATCTAAGGTTAGGTGAATTTGTTTGAAAAAAAATTTAAAACAAGACTCCAAAGCATTCTTGACCACAGACACTTTTCTACTGCTTCATCTATTGACCTCCTTTCCCTGTATTTAATTCCCAGGTCTATTTGCAGGACTGACTTACATTGCAGGTTCCGATGTAACCACTGTCCTTAACAAGTACATAGATTTGTCGCCTTCTGTCCAGGGGCATGAGATTTGCTGCCTCCAGGGAAAGCAACAAATCTACGTACCCCTTAAGGGCAGTGGTTCTCAAAGGGTTGTCCTGGGACCAGCAGTATCACCATCACATAGACACCAGTGAGAAATGCACATTCTGAGGCCTCCCAAGACCTGTTAACTCAGACACTGGGAGAGAAGAAGGGTGTTCCAACAAGTCTTCCAGGTCATTCTGATGCATGCTACAGCTTGAGAATCACTGCTCTAGGGAAAACGACCAGTACCTTCTAGCATCAACTTGACCACTCAAGTGTCACCACTCACTGAAGTTTAACTAAAAAGTCCTGAGGATGCACTGTGCACCAGGCACTATGTAGAAGTCTGAATGTTGCCTCACAATCCAAAGCGGTATGTGTGTAAATGACTACATAAAATGCAAAATGGGAAGACATGAGGGCTGGCAGGGGTGCCAGAACCACGCTCTGTTCAGGGGATAGAGGACTGATTCTGATTCAAGAGTCCCGGTGGACTTAATCTGTGAATTTTAGAGGTGAAGAAGCTGTTCAGAGCCCACTGTGGTGCTCCCTTATTGATGAACAGGCACCATCCCTCTCTCCCAAATGCTGGTGCTGGGGAGGCGGTGTCTGAGCTGGTCTTGAAGAGTGAGTAGGAAATCCGCAATTAAGCAAAGGTCTTGAAGGGCATTCCAAGTAGAAGGAAAAATAGAAACAAAAGCAGGGAAGTGTGAAAGTCATTATTTTGTTCAGGGAAGAGTGGGTAGCAATCTGCAGTAGTTTAGGTACCTTTTAAGGTTGTAGGAAAGGTTGACAAGGAATGAGAAACCTGGAGGGACTGGAGGGTGTAGCCCGAAAGTGGATTTTCACATCCAAGGTCTGTGAGCAGCTGGAAGTAAGGGCAAAGACGCTGATAGCAGTGCTTCTCTCCCTGAAAGAGGAACTCAGATTTCCTGGGATCTTGCTAAACTGCAGGCTCTGATTCATAATCTTGCGATGGGCCTGCAGTTGCATCTTTCTGAGCAGCTCCCAGGTGATGCTGATGCTGTTTGTACCTGGATCACACTGGGAGTGCTGAGGGCCTGGAGGGGAACGCAAGTGCCACAAGGAGTGCACACGAAGATGCTTGGAAATGATGCCTTTATGTTGCGATCAGGATAAATGGTTGGACGGGTCCATGATGGTGTTTTCTGAAGAATGGCAATAGATGGAAAGAAAAATGGGAATTGGGGGTAAATATTTCCTATAAAGCGAAGGAGGAACGTGGAGTTCTGCAGATGAAAAGGAGGTCGTTGGAAACAGAACAGTGCATCTACTGCAATCAGTCTCAGCAGCACAGGGCAGTAAGTTCCGGATGACAGTGGCTTACACCAGAGGGACTTTCATGTCTCATTCACATCCAGAAAGTCAGGAAGTTGGCAGTGTAGGCTGGAATGTGGTTTAATGGTCTCAGTGGCTTCCCAGGATCCCATCATTCTGCTTTGCCATCCTCACCTTTAGAGGTTGAGGCCCCTCCGTGTCCAATATGGTGCTACAGCAGCAGGCCAGCAGCCAAAAATAGTGGAAGAAAAGGCCAACAACAGGGACACATCTCAACAGCAAAAGTGCTTTAACGTGGCCTCCTGAAGTTTCATGGCCATGCCCAACCGCCACAGGGGCAGGGAGATACAGTCAATTCTCTGGCTACTTTGCTCTCCTGAATGTAAGCAGAGGTCTGTTCCTAAGCAGAAAAGGGCCAACGGATAGAGGATGGCAATGTGGCAGTCCTTGCTGCAAGTGGAATCCATGGTGACCACCCAAAAGCGGGAGGGCGCAACGAAGGAATCAGATTCTCAGGGGATACCTGAGTGCCGGCCTCTTGTGCTCATGGGTGTCTGAATCTACTTGCGTCTGGTCATTTTGCTAGTTCATTAGTGTGAGTGTTTCTCTCCTCTGTCATAATAAACCTGTCCAAGTCCTTCTCATCTGCAAGAGCCAGCTCCACTGCCACGTCCTCCAATAATGGTGGCTGCATTTCGCAGGGTTGTTCCAGGGAGTCAAGGAGATGTGCTATATATGAAGTGTATGCACCAAGATGCAGCATGGGTACAGACACACAGTAGGCACTCAATATGCATTTGCTGAGTATCACCTGCAGTTTCCGGACTGACCTCTGTGTCTTAATTTTTTCCTGAGGCTCATGTGTCCACCACACCCACCATTCTCCAAGGCCCAGCAAAAAGCCAGAATCTACCCCCCAACAGGGACATTATTTAGACGGAAGAACATTTTCTGCAGCCATCCCAGTCTTCAGGGCCTCACCAAGAAACAGAAAAGAAAAGCAATATAAATGTTAATAGGAAATTGTCTCTTCACTTTTACTTAGGCTAATCTACGGCAGACCAACAAAGAGGGAATCAGACAGCCGAAGAGACAGAAAACCACGGGATCTTGACAAGCTGAAGCCCAAAGGACTGCAGTTTCCAGGAGGAAATGTAATTCCAGGCCAACAAGGAAGGCTACATGCAAATCAGGACAAAGGGCTTCTCCTTGGGATGCCTCCATGGTATGGGATATAGTTCCTGCTATGGTCCCCATCTTCCTGGACATCTATCAAATTAGTGCCTACCATGTGCAGCCACAGGTCTGAGTGGTAGGGACAAAAAGGTGATTACAGCAGCTCCTGTCACCAACGACTACAGAGGCAGACAAATAGACCTATAACTACAACACAGTATGAGATAAATGTTACTAGATGTACAGGCTCAAGATATTAGATAAGCAAGGAAGAGGGGCAGACTACCACAACAACAGGGGAGGAGAAAGATTAGGCACAAAGCTGTCTTCTTATAGAGCAGAAGACCCTGAGGGGCTGGGTAGATAGGAGTTACCTAGGCAAAGAAGGCTAGAAAAGGTGTTCCAGGAAGTGAGAACACCAGGTACAAAGACTAGAGAGCCTGAGTTCACATCCTGTGCAGGGTCTTAGATGAAGCTCAAAACCATCATCCTCAGCAAACTAACACAGGAACAGAGAACCAAACACCACATGTGCTCAGTCACATGTGGGAGCTGAACAATGAGAACACATGGACACAGGGAGGGGAATATCACACACCAGGGCCTGTAGAGGGTAGAGGAAAAGGGGAGGGAGAACATTAGGACAAATATCTAACACAGGCAGGGCTTAAAACCCAGATGACCGGCTGATAGGTGCAGCAAACCACCGCGGCACATGTATCCCAGAACTCAAAGTAGAAAAAAAAAAATAAAGAAAAAAGAGCTGTATCATGATAGGCTAAATAATGCCCCCCAAAGATGACTACCTGATCATTCCTGATATTTGTGAGTATCGCATTATAGAACAAAAAAGGACTCTGTAGGTACAATTAAAGACCTCGAGGTGGAAGATGATCCCAGATTATCCTGCTGGGCCTGATATAATCACAAAGGTCCTCACAAGAGAGACGCAGGAAGAGTCGGTGTCAGTCGAATGTCGGTGTGATAATGGAGGCAGAAAGTGGTGTGATTCATTTTGCAGATGGAGGATGAGGCCACAAGCCAAGGGCCGCAGGTGGCTGCTAGAAGCTGAAAAAGGCAAGGGGATGGGATTCTCCCTCAGAGCTTCCAGAAGGGAACAGCCCCGTGGGTACCCTGCCTTTAGTCCAGTGAGACTGATTGTGGACTTCTAACCTCCAGAACTATAAAAGACTAAATCTGTATTATTTTAACCACTAAGTTTGTGGTGACCTCATAGAGCAGCAACAGGAAACTAACATACAAGTGTTAAGGTGTGTCTTCCAGAATGTTACAGAAGAACATGAGAAAAATGAAGAGGAGGCAGGCTGGCTCAGGCCAAGTCATGGAAGGATCTGTGCATCAGGTTGAGTTTAAGTTTTATCCTCAATGAGGAGCTTCCACTAAAGCGTATTAGCAGAGGGATACTAAGGCACTGAAGTGTCAAATTTCTAGCTCTTAAATCTTAGGAATGACCATATGTCTAATTCTCCATTTTATTGACTCATTTCTTTTCTTACAGACTGCAATGACTGTATAAAACAAAGAATCACCTAATGTAATATGTAATTCTATTTCATTCCTACAAATCGCACTCTAATGTTCTTGAAGATGCATACTTGTATCTGCAGGGCTGTGATCCAATATGAGCACAGGTGTGCAGAGAGTGGGACTTACTAGAAATTGGGGATTTCTCCCCCAAATCCTGGCCTGATGACTGACATATGCCTAAAAAGGCCTCGTTCCAATGTCCCACCTGCCCCAACTCCAGGTACAGACAGGCAACCCATGCTCACCCAGTGCTCTCTTAGGACCAGAAGGTTTGTGAACATTCCATTATCGAGCTCTCCACGATCCTTTTGGGCAGTACCCTCAGCTGCCGGGATCCTCTTGCAACTGAGCCTAATTCCCTGAGCGCGGCTGTTGCACGGCACAGCATCCATCAGTGAAGCCTGGCCAAGATAATAATCCACCTACACATGGTTCTCTACATACCTCTGCCCAGTCTCTGTCTACACACAGAAAAGCCTTGAATGGCAGAATTCCAGCCGGCCTCCCTGTCCTTCCCACTCACTCTTGGTATACTAACCCTTATGCACTCACACACCCCTTGTCAGGGCCGCTGCCAGCTGTGTCCTTGGTGGAATGTTGCTTGCTGCCAAAGGAATCACTTAGGTGGCCTCTAAGCAACCCCGGATCTGACAAGCAGGGTCTGCTCTAGCACTGCCGCTAGACCCCTGAGGCCACGGCCAGACACGCAGAGGCTCTAAAGCAGTGCTTTGGCTGTTGCCAAAGCAAGGGACCCACACCGAGGAGGACCCAAGGCACAAATCCTCACTGAGAAACTTCACGGATGTGCAACCTTGGCCAAGTCACCGTCCCTCCATCAAAACAGTAGGGTGTGGCCATCACCAATGCTTGCCATCATGGAGCACCCCACAAATTAGAAAGTGATACTTCCCGTGCATCTGACAGGTCCCACAGCTACAGAGGGCTCTGTGGTGGAAATGCACACAACACAACACACACCTGGCAACGTTGGGCCCTGCTGATGCCTCGATTTTGAGCTGTATTCAGCAGTGCTGTCATGAACAGATTCCTGCAGGGTCTATTCCACCCCCTTCCACCTTTTCTTTTAGAGTCTGTATTTGGGGACAGTACTTCCCTGAAAATAAAAGCGTTGAGTCGAAAGGTCGATCTCGGAGTTAAAGGATACACACAATGGATGGTTTCTGTGATGACCTGGGTCCCTCCAGGAAGAACGATGTTGATGCCACCAGCGACACAGATCAGACAGCAGTGCTGAAACCCCTACTTCGTTCCAGCAAGGAGCTAAGCACTTCAGTTATTCTTTTCCGGTACCACACAATGCTCAGCCCCATTTCACTGATGGGGAAAGTGAAGTCACGGAAAGCAAAGTGACTTGCTCAAGGCAATGCAGTTATTTTGAGACGGAGCTGGGAGAAGAATCTAAGTCCCACCTCATTGTGTCTGCTGAAGTATTCAGGTCTTTCAGTTATCCCACACTACTTCAACAGCTTTCATTTATTACAGATAACCATAGGCCAGGCTCTACACTGACTACTTTATTTACATACACTACCGCGTTCATCCAAGTCAATAAGGCAATAAACATGATAATGCTGCCGATGATGGTAACAGCACCTACCTACTACTGAATGCTTAATATGTGTAGGCGTTGCGCAAGGCACTTACATTACTTAAAAATCTGTGAGTTAGCATTAACACGTCCAGTTTACAGATGAACGAACTGGAGCTCAGAAAAGAGACATCCCCCAAGAGTCCCACAGATTACAAATGCAAAACACATCCATCAATAAATGGATCTGAACACAGGGCTGGCTCCTAATAGTTAACTGCTCCAGGCGGGCGACAAGAAAGAAGGTTTCTAAAGTGAGAAAAATCTGCATTCCATGTTGGTTTGTCTTCCCTGCGATGTGCTGGCTGTATGTCATTTGATCAGCACTGAGTTTATTTCAACCCCATCAGACTGGCTGCATACAAATGTATGTCATTCTCTTCTGGGGGTTGCTTCCCATTATAGCAAACACGGATCTCACGGCTCAACCCACACCCCCACACAGGCCTCCAAGGTACCGCCTCCAACGGCCAAGAGGGACCTCATGAGGGCCTGGAACAGAGGGAAAGCTCTCTCTCAGGGCACCAACTGCATTGCAGAGGAGGAAAGGGGAAGGTGGGAGCTCCTAGAAAGCAGCAAGAGTATGGTACAAGGTGGGTGAGCTTCAGGGCTAGGAAAGAAGCCACAGATTCAAGTCCCAACTCTGCCCATAACTCAATGTGTGACCTGGGGTAAGTCAGTCCTGGTCACAGGGCAACTAATACAACTATTAAACAAATAACTTGATGTAATTTCAGACTCTTCCCCTGGAAGAGGATGGAAGGGGTTCTAGTAAAAATAAACTGAATCGCTTTAAAGAAAGGAAATGATTCAGCAAATCCACAGAGAGGACACCTGGGCCCAGATCATCTGCATAGCTAACCTACCTTCTTAGAAGTTCTTTTCATCAAAAGACAAGAGACATAAATCCCCATGAATTGGCCCTTTTCTGCCCTAAGGCAGGTACAACCTCAGATTCTTCCTGATCCAGAGCATCTCACATCCTGAAACCACTGCAGAATGAAAGCAGCCTGAAAAAGAAACCGTTACCCCATCATCGAGTAAGAATTCCGTCACCTTCAGTAGATCCCGAACTGGCACACGAGACCTATTCTAGCTGAATAATGTCATGGCTACTAAAGAGGTGGGAGGGAATGGGGAAAAGCATGCTGGCTTCCCTCCCTCACTGCCCTGACACTAGCTGGATCTGCCAGGCAAGAAAGGGAGAGCTCCCGGGGCCACACCTGCCCCCTGGCACAAGCAGCTCCATCATCTTACTGTGAGTCCATGAGTAAAATACAGGGACTATCCAGATGAGTAGGAAAAGGATTCAACCTCCATATAACAACATGTATAAAATCAATGTTGGCTTGCCAGGGATCCTCTTTTACGGTAATTTAGAAAGTCACAAGGTATTAACAGCTGGAAGTGGTTATGAGGTTCCTGTAATCCTATAGCCGGGGTCTATGGGCTACATTTGTGATGCACAACCAAGGTTTTCCAAGCACACATGCATCATGCTCCTGCCTTTCTCTAACTGCTCTGGCTTTGCAGCCAATCTTACTCCGGCTCTTGGTTCTTTGGAATCAAGGGAACTTTCTAAAATATCAAGCTGCTTTAGAAAAGTGTCAATTTGTAAATTCTC
This sequence comes from Cacajao melanocephalus, assembly GCA_963573385.1. Lineage (NCBI taxonomy): Eukaryota > Metazoa > Chordata > Mammalia > Primates > Pitheciidae > Cacajao > Cacajao melanocephalus. Next base: position 49,855 of record CAUYLG010063090.1, on the reverse strand, counting down.
CACTTGGCCCTGTCTACCTGCAAAGATACAGATAAGTCCGGGGGAAGCAAAAGAAGAGGATTTTGTGTCTCTTTTTAGTTTCCAGATGGAGCTGCCTCCCACAGTCGACCCACACACCCAAGTGGCTGATGTCACTGTTATGATTTTAGTAGCACTGTGAGGGCCCTGGGGGCGAGAACCCCCATAAAAATCAATGCTATCAAGCGTATCTGAGAAAGCCAGAGAGATGGAAACTAGGGAACCAGAGTGTGCTGAGCTCTGGAAGTGTCTGCAGAATCGCCAAGCAGAGACGCATCATCACATGGACATGTGCATACACACACAGGATGGACTGAGCCAGGGCCTTACAGAGGATGACACTTGACCAAGCTGATGATGTCCAAGCTGCTGAGAAGGATCCAGTCCCAAATATCACCCAGTAGGACCCTTAGGGAAAATTCCCTTGGCCACCGTGTAGAACGTCAGGCTCAGGACTGAGAAAGCACCTGTCCCAGAGGAGAAAAGAGTGTTTTCAACCAAGCTTGGCACCGTTGTGAGTCTGGCCTCCATGGACTGGAGGGAAAGAGGGAAAGAGGAAGAAGGGAAGGAGGGAAGGAAGGAAGGGAAGGAGGAAAGGGAGGGAGGCGGAGAGGGAGGGGGAAGGGGGGAGGAGAAGGGGGAAGAGGGAGATTGGAGGGGGGGGGGAGAGGGAGAGGGGGAGGAGGAGGACGGAGGGGGAGGGAGGGGAGGAGGGAAGAGAAAAAGGAAAATCTAAGGAACATGACAGTGCACGAGGCACTGAGGCTGTCTATAAGGAAAAAGGGCTCTGGAAGGGAGCTGAGGTGGCCAGTGTATACACAGAGACCCTCATACCTAGCCCAGCCAGGAGCCCTCCTGAGTGCCACTCGCCATAACACAGACATTACATGCCTGCCTGTGGTATTTCATCTCTTCAGGTGATTGTCATCGTACTGTGTTGCTAGGGCAGCTGCAACAGAATACGAGACTGTGGGGCTGAAACAACAGAAATTCATTCTCTTACACTTCTGGAGGCTGGAAGTCTGGTATCAAAACTTTGGCAGAGTTAGTTTCTTCTGAGGCCTGTCCTTGGCCTGCAGGTGGCTGTCTTCTGCCTGTGTCTTCACGGGGTCTTTCCTCTGTATCTGTGCCCTGATCTCCTCCTCTTACAGACACATCAGCCAGATTAGACTAGGGTCCACCGTAATGACCTCATTTTACTTTAATCACCTCTGTAAAGACGCGATCCCCAAACAGTCACATTCCTGGGTACTGGGGGTTAGGGCTTCAATAAACTCTGGAAATGGAGCACAATTCAGCCAATCACAGTCATTACCACGTTTATACCACTGAGTGAAATGAGACACACGGGAAGTGACTTCTCCGAAAACCCACCACTCGACTGTTAGCAGAACTAGGGTTAAAATCCAGACCAAGACCCTGAAAACGCAATCCCACCACTCCACGAAGCTGCCTAGACCTGTGAGGTTTCTGGTGTCAGGCCCTGTTCTAGAAGTAAGAAAGCCAAGACTGAGCAAGGTGAAGTAACTTACCAGAGGGCCACAGATCTAAGAAGAGTGGGACTGGGACTCATATGTAGGATCTGTCTAGCTTTACCCCTAACTAGTGTTTTACACTGAATGAATACCAAGACTGCACTTGGATTTGAACTCACCGTGGGTGAGGCAGTAGCGTCTTCCTTCATAACTCATTCTCCTCCATTCAGGGTGGTCCGGATGGCATGGTGGTTTAGAGCTACCTATTCCCCATCTTAATTCTTAAATTCTTAATTTCTTAATATCAACAAATCTTAAGAAAGGTGTTTAAAATCCTTAATTAAAGGTCATTCAACTATATGATCATAACACCCTCCAGTGAGTCCCCATTTAACTGACGCTGGCTCTCTGACTTAGACTGCATGCTGCCTTGGGGACTCTCCGTGGTGCTTCGTATAAAACTTCGTACTTAGTAATTTCCTGATAAATATTTGCTGAATGCATGAATGGATGGATGGATGGACAAAGTGGTCTGAGGAACCTCAAAAGGCCCTTCCCAGCTTTAAGCTTCATGATTCTGCTCTAGGAGGTTGACAGTGGGGTCACTGGCCCATGGCTGAGCATGGCATCGGATCTAAACCAGAACTTTTGATCTCTTCAATGTATCTTCCTCCAACCCAGCCAGCATGTCAGAGCAGCATCACCAACCGAAACAAGACAGGGATAAGAAGTTGTCCTCGAGAATAATGGGCTTTGCCTAGGCATGAAATCATGGAAAGCTCTGGGAACCATTTAAACTTTCCCTTTATAATTAACGCCAATACATATGTGTGTGTGTTTGTGGGTGTGTGTATGTGAGTGTGAGAGAGAGAGAGAGAGCGCGCGCGCGCAAGAGAGATGGAGTCTTGCTCTGTCACCCAGACTGCAGTGCAGTGGCGTGATCTCGGCTTACCACCACCTCCACCTCCTGGGTTCAAGCAATTCTCATGCTTCACCCTCCCGAGTAGCTAGGATTACAGGAAGGCACCACCACGCCCAGATAATTTTAGTATTTTCAGTTGAGATGGGGTTTCCACCACGTTAGCCAGGCTGGTCTTGAACTCCTGACCATAGATGATCCGCCCACCTCGGCCTCCCAAAGTACTAGGATTACAAGCTTAAGCCACCCTGCTCAATTGGCCGATACTAGTTGGATGTACTTTCCTCTCTCATCAGACCTGAGCTAGGTAGGAAAAAAAAAAAAAAAAGGAAAACTTCATCATCACCTTTTAATTCCACTGTCCTTGCTGTCTATGTTCCCACTTGGAAAATGCTATTGCTGTTCAACAAATGTCTGTTTGAGCAGCTATACAAGCCAAGAACTACCCTAGGCAATTTCCAAAGAGCAGACGACAATAGCTCATGACAGCAAGGCAGTTACAAGCAATTCATGGAGGTCAAAAAAAAAAACTTAAGAATGCATTATAATGTAATACAAATTGTATTCAGTGTTAAGCCTTTGAGGAATAACCAGTCTAGGGTAAGGTTTTAAAGACTAAAATCTTCTCAGAAGAGAAGAGCCTGAATTGGTCAAAGAATCAGATCGAAAATGAAAACTAGAAGCCTTGTCCCCAGAAAATGGCTAGGTCACGGTCTAATGCATGCCCAGGGTGATGAACTGGCCAGGCAGCTGAGCAAGTTAGGAAGAACAGTGGCAATGAAGGCTCAGAAGCCATACTGTGTGTCAAGGGGAAAGGGACAAGTCGTCCCTGGGTGGCTGGAGAAAGGAGAATGGGAATGACAGCAGCAGGAGCAGAGAGTTCCTGGAGGACCACCAAAGGTCCTTTAAATCAGAAGCATTTAGCCTGGACACAATGGGCACCAGGCACTCATTTGGTTTTTCTGAGCAGAGGAATAGAATGATGAAAATTCCTGAGGAATTCATAACATTCTCACGGCTCTGCTGTGATGTAAATAGAATAAATCAAGGAAGGATCATCCCAATGGCAGATACACTGATCCAAGGGCAATGGGGTGGTCTTGCGCGCTAGAAAAGGAAATGGCAAAATTCTTTAAAACCAGGAACGCATTTCAATGGGAAGTCATTATTGTGGAAAAGGGGCATCAGAGTGCAAATAAACACTGTATGATGTTTCTTCTCAGAAGACCAGTTAAAACTGCTAGGAATTTCCAAAGCAACAAATCTCACAGCTGGAAAAGACCTTTGGTAGCAAACTACTCCAAATCCTTCTGTAGGAAATCATTCACTCATTGTTTATTGTGGCCCTACTGTGATAACAAACTGTGCTGGATACAGATCCCAAGCAACCAAGAGTGGGCCAAGTGTTAGAGGGGTGGTTATAGGGTGACAAACACCAAGCTCCAGCTTAATCCCACAGAGGTGCAGCAGTTTCCCCAGGGGAACACGGTGAAGCAAGGCAAGGGAGAGAAGAGTCCTGCTGAGTCAGGAGCTGTGTAAGGGCAAGGTGTGGCCACCAGGCTCCTGCATTTTGTAACCTGCCGGAGCCAAGGCTTCCAGGGGGTCTGTAGCAGGATAGGAGACAGGGCAGAAGTGAGAATCGAAGGTTAGAATGGATTGGTCTCTTTCAAGGGCTCTAACCCCTGCATTCAAATACATCTGCTACACCAGGTCTCAATCTAGAATTTTTCACACTCTGATTTAAATGTGTCCTAAAATACTGAACAGAACATGGGTCTGAAGGATACCCTGGAAACCAGGAATCAGGCCAACCTCCTTACTGGAGAGAAGTTAGGTGAGCTGCCCACAGCTCACTGATTCATAGGATGCTGTTCAGGAAAACTGCCTGCTACCTATGGCCAAATGATATGAGCAGAAACACCTCTGAGGCCAGACTAAAAGGAAAGAGCATAGAGAAGGGAAAAGCAACAATATGAGTTTGTTTGTTTGAGAGTTGGGGTCTCGCTTTATCACCCAGGCTGGAATGCAGTGGTGTGATCACAGCTCACTGCAGCCTCAAATTTCTGGGCTCCAGCAATTCTTCTTCTTCAGCCTCCCAGGCAGCTGGGACTGCAAGTGAGCACCCCCGTGCTTGGCTAATTTTTATTCTTTATTGTTTTGCAGAGACTTAGTCTTGCTATGTTGCATAGGCCACTCTCGAACTCCTGGCTTCAACGAATCCTCCCGCCTCAGCCTCCCAAAGTACTGGGATCGCAGGCATGAGCCACTATGCCTGACCTAGAAATATGGGTTTCAAACATAAATTACATTATCTTCTCCAGATTTCAGAAAATAAAGGTAAGAGCTAAAGTGTGCTGCATACTGAGTGGTGTGCCATTTTATAAAGGAGGAAACTGAAGGCCAGAGAAGTGGAGTAACTTGCCCCAAACCCCCCAATAACTAGAGCTAATGCCAGGATTCAACCCCAAGTAGTTTGAGTCCGGAGAATGTTAAGCACTACCACTATCCCATTTGGCACAACCCTGGGGAGGAGCTAAAAAGAGGGCAAATCCTACCTGGACAGGGAAGCTGGAGCCTGGATGGCAGGCCTAACACTGGAAACAAATGGCTTTGAGTCAGTAAAGATGCCAGCCTCAGTGGGAGAAATGGCCCTCCACGGAACATCTAAGCAGGCTTCAGGAAGGCAGAAGCAGATGGATGACAGGCTCGAAGGCTTCTAGAGGAGACTAGCACAAGAGGGACACGTCCACTGAGGCCAGGGACCCACTGGCTATGAGGTGGGTCCAGCCATGGGGTAACTAGGTGAATCACACAGTCTTCTCCATCATCAATGGAAATTCATCAAGAAACCTCTCCTTGACTCTGAGTGTAGTCAACAGATGAAAGAAATGGGTGGAGAAGTGGAGGAAACAAACAGTAATTCGGGTCACAGAAATTGAGGGGTGAGGGGTACAGAGCGTGTGTGTGTCTGTACACGTGGGTAGCATGTACCCTGAGCATGTGTGTGTGTGTGTGTGTGTGTGTGTGTGTGTGTGTACATATGGGTAGCATGCACTTTGCTGAGGCCAGCAAGAAACGCCGCTTATCTACTACTCTCTATAAAAGAAAGGAGAGGCAACAACACAGGGAGGGAAAACCAACCTTGACCCCCAGCATTCTTCAACAGCCTCAACCAGAGCGAAATTTAAATTATGTTTCCATGGTGCGGCCTCTGTGCCTTCCGGAATTTGCCCTGCATCGCCTTTGTACTCACAGAAGGTATACCATAAGCATTTGTCAACGGTGAGGATGACAGCTACACTTTAAAAGGCACCTAAATTGCCTATCCTGTGGCTAATTTGTTGTGTTTGTTTTGAAAAACGGCCCCTTTATGGAACCTCTCCATCTTGAGAGCAAAATCCCATCACTTGAGGGCTAAGATGTGCTAAGAAGCAGCTCACCGCTTCATTTCATATCTATTTTCTTATAATTAATCAGTTTTATTAAAAAAAAAAAAAGGAGAGGGATAGATTCATCTACAGATGAGGGAAAATAGATTCAGCTTAGAGAAGGATTATCTGTAACAGTCCCAGAAGGTTTGGCTATTCAGATGATCATTAAAGGAATGGATAGAGTTGGTTTAAAAAAAAAAGTCCCAGCTCCCCCAGGATCAGATAAAGAAAAATTAGAGGGCTACTTTCACTCCCTTCTGGAACCACATTAAAATGTATCCCTAAACAGCCTTTAGCTAGGAATTCCCCCTGCTATTCCACTAGTACATAAAGGCAGGGAACCATCTCTGGCTCCTGGGAAACACATCAATCACAGCTTAGGATTCATTCATTCCGTGGTCACTGGTGGTTTGTTTGAAACACACAAGCCAGCACACACAGCTGGACACAGCAAACCAGCTTGGCACTCTTGATTACCTAATTGGTGGTCCTGTTTTAGGCTTTTTTTTTTTCTTTCCAAGTTTAAGTTTCTTAGTGCATAAATGATCAATTCATGTATTTATTTACTCTTCTTCCTTGATATTTAACATTTTTAAATGAGTGACCAGGGCAGGGAACAGTGGCTCCCACGTGTAATCGCAGTACCTTAGGAGGCCGAGGCAAGAGGATCGACACCAGCCTGGGCAACATGTCAAGACCCCATGCCTACAAAAAAGCTTTAAAAAATAGCCAGCTGTGGTGGTGTGTGCCTGTGTTCCCAGCTTATGGGACTCCCGGGGGAGTGAAAGAAAACCAGAATTTCAGAGCACGAAAGTAAACCAAACCTTCTTGATGGAAAACAAAGAAATAGAGGCAAAAGAAGTGGAATTCAATAGTACGGTGTCAGTTAAACAAAACTGGGCTTTATAATTTGCAGCTGCTACAATATTTATGGAGGTTATCTATGTAGAAGTGGCTTTGGAATCAGGTGTTGTGGAGCGGAAGAGGACCGAACTTAGACTTGCTAGCTCTCCATTGGAATCCTGGCTGTCCAGCTGTATGACCTTGAACAAGACACTAAACCAGAGCAAAACACACATTCCTTCTGAATTGCAATAGTCTCCTTCAAAGAATATGGGCAAAAATGCCTGTTTCCACAGGTTTATTATGACGATTAGGTGACAATTTGAATGTGCAAGTTTCTTATGGGTATCATGCTTGATAATCACAGGGGACTGTTACCAATTCATACAACATAGAAATTCACCCATTTACCTTAAATGTCTGCGTGAAACAGGGAAAGGCAAAGAACAAGACAATACACACACCTGTGAGCATGAAGAGGCAACACACCTGTGAACATTCTCAGCAAGTGTCTTTAAAGATGATCTTCTAAGGCAAATCCATGCCCCCAACTGAAGGGCAGCTTATAAAAGTCGCCAGAAGAATCAGAGTAGCCACATAGTAAATGCATGTGGTGTTCCTTTTAAGCTTATTAAATGGTGCCGGTTAAAGGTCCTAAGTGGCATAGAAGGACAAAGAACTTCTCACAGAAGCTCTGGACGGTGCATTCTGTTGGTCTGAGTGGTATCCTTTTCCTTAGTACTAAGCAGGAACACAAAAGCCTTATGTGCAACCCCCATACTCTTGTACTCTTTATTTTTGTGTTGGGTACACTGTTTTACAGGCAGCGGTAAGAACCACAATGGAGATCCTTGGATAAGAAATTACTTTGTCAACTGTACGTCGTTATGAAGCTACTGAGGACAATGATATTTTGATAACAGAAGTAACAGTTAACCAATATTGTGACAAATACAACAGTAAAAGTCCCTCAACTGAATGAAAAGTGTTGAGCACCTACGACGGGCATGGAACCAACGTGCACTTATGGGGGGAGTACATCAATCCTGCCGTTAGAACTGAATGAACACACAAAAACATTCAACAGAGTCACAGCAGAAGGCATGTTATAGTAAGTCACCCAATGGCGGGAAGTATAATAGCAAGACCAAAGACAAAAAAAGAATCCTGATCAGACAGAACTGAAGGAACAGTGCAGAGGGACCCTACAGAAAAGATGAGTAGGTCTAGGAGGAAGGAGGTGGACCCTGCATGAGTTAACAGCTCAAAGATGGAAAAGGAACATGGGCATTTGAGAAAGCAACTCTCATGGCCGCGGCCTGGGTATACTGCTGATTGGGGTCGCAAGTGGGAGTGGAGGTTGATGCTTAGGGGTGAGCTGTTTTGATGAAGTTGTAAAGGGAAATTAGAGTGAGATCGTAGAACCCAGTAAGTGAGCTGCTAACAATATCTGGCCTTACCCTTTTGCTTTCTAGGCAATGAAGAACCACAAAAAGCTTTTGAACAGGGAGTGGCACAGCGTTTGAGGAAGATTCCTCTGGAATCTATACGAAAGGCTGGAGGATAAAAGGAGGCAGAAGGCAAAGTCAAAGGGGTCGGACAGGAGCTAGCAAAGGCTTGTTCCAACAAGGCAGCCATTAGAGACAATTACAAGAAAGAGAAGTTTCTAGTTTAAAAAGAGCTTTACGAAGCTCTTGTAAAATAGAAAACATAGTTGTGAATTTCCAGGATGGCTGCAGAGCAAGCCCAGATTTGGGCTCATGGTGAAAGGGCACAGCCTTCAGGGTCCAGGGACAAAGGGAGGCATGCCATCTTTCTCCCAGGAAATAGCTCCAGGATGCAGGTGATGTGCAAAGAAATTCTAGAATCAGTTCACGTCTACAGATGCTTTGGAAATTGATTGTGTCCAGTGAGGTACTGTAAGGTGATGAGTGGAAACAAGAATGAAAAGGTGCTTGCTGATTCCAAAAACCTTACCCACAGACACACACGCTCTGGTATCAGGCAGATTTGGGTAAGGGTCATATGCAGTTAATCAAGGAATCACGGGAAAAGGGACGAGGAATTTGGAAAACGACTAAGACAGTGTTGGAAGATAAAATATGTGCTGTACCTTAGAGAAAAACTCTTGTATTTCAGGATCCTGCCATCGACACAGGCATATTGAGCGCCCTTTTCTTCTCCCACTACCCATGTGTGATGGTCTCTCCGGGGTACCTCATTCATTCACACAGCTCCCTGTACTACCCTTAGCCCGAGGAGGGCCCAGTGGTCCACCATCCCAACTGGGATTCATCACTGAGCCCGGCCTTTATTGGTTGTGGTCAAAACAGGGAAGGCAGGCTAGAAATACCATAAAGACAAACTTGGAGCTAGCGCCAACCAAACCAGTTCCCTGCTTCAAAAACGGAATGACGCTGAACCATCAGCAGAAGAAGGTTGCAGAGTTTGAAAGAAGCGTCAAAGGAAGCTGGGTGGAGAGGAGTGTGAACAGGGGAGTGCCAACAGGGACACGTGCAGGGGGCTGGGAAGGCAGGCAGGATGCCCAGTCAGAGTGACAGAGGCCAGCAGAGCACGAGTGTGCAAGGAAACACAGGCTGAGGAACAAGAGGCTGCGTGGGTGACAGAGTGTGCCAGCGTGTCAGGCAGATACGACACACGACGCAGAGTGGAAGACAACCACAGAGAAGCCTCAGCAAAGGAATGCATTTTTTCTGTCCTCATAACAACTCAGCGTGCATCCGATGGGGAGGGTGAAGGGAGAGAGCATGACACAGGGCTGAAAAAGCAGAGGCACAGGGACAATGTAGGACCAAGTCCCAGAACACAAAGACCATGGGTCTTTCTTGACTGGACTGATGATGCTATGGGGGCAGAGGTAGAAGTGGGAGTTTTTGGCTCTCAGCCAGAGTTCTATAAGGGTCACCTTCATGCCCTCATCTGTATGCCCAGGTGGGCTCATTCCCCAGGAGAGAATTATGTCTAGATAGAGGAGGAAGAGTCGATATAAAATAGACAAAACTCTACCCAGCCATGCCCGCAGGCTATGGTACCAGAGACCCAACCCTCCCAGAAATTGGTCAACAAAGCCTCTGCATGCACTTTTCAACTTTTAACAGTCATGGTAATTTCTCCTTCCTTTGTTCATCCATTTATTCATCCATTCATTCATTCGCCAATTATTACTGAGTGTCTGGGACATGCTGGGCACTTCTAAGGACACTGAACACAACCAACCAATCACCTGCTCTCAGGGAGTTTATAGTCTATCAGAACACAGAAAAGAGACAGCCTCAAAGCCACAAAATAGTCATCAGAGTTGTAAAAGAAATAAAGGAAGGAAAGGTGGGGTGGAGGGAGGAGGGTCCTGACTTCATAAAGTGCCCTCTCTTACAAGGTCAAGTGTGAACAAAGACCTACAGGAAGCCAAGGCTACCAGGGATCCTTGGAAAAAGCATTCCCAGAAGGGGCCAGGGCAGTGGGCACAGTATGGAGAGCAGCTGTGTGCAAAATGAGCGAGAGAAGACAAAAAGGGCTGGCCCCACAGGAGGTGGAGCAAGGAGGGCAGGGCTGAGTGGCTTTGGAAGCTCCGGGAAGGCCAAGGGTCAGGTGTGATGGTGGGTCTGAGCATAGGTGCTCTGTGACATCCTTCTGCTATCGCATGAGGCAAGGGAAGAATCCCAGGATTGGTCTGTGAGGCAGGAGCACAGAGGATAGGGCAGTGACCTGCCCATTGCCCTTGGGCGGTATTCTGAACACAAAGGTCAGCAGCCACAACTAGGCAATAGTACCTTTCTTTTCAAAGAGCCAGCTGCTCTGATTCAGAGACAGTCCCTCCCAGTTGTGGGTTTATCAGGAACTAGAGGATCAACCAACAAGGTCATTACCTGTCGCCACTGCTGCATTTACTGGTCATTAAAAGGGGCAGGGTTGGGGGGACCACAAACCCAGGGAGAAGGTCTGGGAGCACACAGACATGCCTCTCAAGCCTCGCCATTGTCCTTTTGCTAAATTTAGGTTGAAACAAAACCTTCAAAGCCACTGCGGAAGCCCATCCTCGAGTGTGTGACTGTGAACCCTGTCATAATCTCCTAGAAAGCAAGAACATCAGGCTTATATTTTTCACTGGCCTCTCAGGGCTCAGTGCTTTGAAGCATATACAGTAAGCACTAAATGAACACTTTGCGGATAAATTAAATAACTGCAGAATCGTCATAACAACACTGTGTTTTAACAGTATTTAATAATTGCTTACTGTATGCCAGTACTTTTCAGCCAGGGGCAATTTGCCCCCCTGCCCAGGAGACAGGTGGCAATATCTGGAGATGCTTTTGTAGTCCCTTATCAGGGGAGAGATGCTGCTGGTACCCAGTAGGTTAGGAAAGCTGCCAAACATCATACAATTCATAAGACAACCCCCTTCCTGTAATAAAGGATTTTTGAGCCCCCAAAATCTAGCGCTTATGAGTATCTCAGCTTATTTAATCTTCACAATTGCTCTTTTTTTCCAGTTGAGGAAACTGGGCCCTGGAAATCAATTTGCCCAAGAGATCACAGGGAGCAACATTCTACAGCACAAACAAGGGAAGCCAACAGTGAAATAGACTCATGGGCAGAATGCAACAGATAGGCAGATAGATTAAGACAAAAACGGGAAAACTGGGAAATATGGAAAAGAACAGGGAATGGATGAAAAGCAGTCCTAATCGAAGCTCTGCCAAGAAATGACACATGGGGCCGGGCACGGTGGCTCATGCTCGTAATTCCAGCACTTTGGGAGGCTGAGGCGGGTGGATCACCTGAGGTCAGGAGTTCCCGATCAGCCTGCCCAACATGGAGAAACCCCATCGCTACTAAAAATACAAAAATTAGCTGGGTGTGGTGGTGGGTGTCTATAATCCCAGCTACTTGGGAGGCTGAGATAGGAGAGTTGCTTGAACCCGGGAGACGGAGGTTGTAGTAAGCTGAGATCCTATCACTGTACTCCAGCCTGGGCAACAAAAGCAAAACTGCATCTCAGAAAAAAAAAAAAGAAAGAAAAAAGAAATAACACATGGCCCTGCGCCTTCCTGTCCTAACTCTAAACCTTAGTATCCACAGCTATAAAATTGTAGGAGATGTAGAAGATCACTGACTTCCAGCTTTAACATCTTCAGAGGCTGGGTATAGTGGCTCACACCTGTAATTCCAGCACATTAGGAGGTAGATGCCAGCGAATCATGAGGTCAGGAGTTCGAAACCAGCCAGGCCAATATGATGAAACCCCGTCTCTACTAAAAATACAAAAATTCCCCAGGCGTGGTGGCACGTGCCTGTAGTCCCAGCTACTGGGAGACTGAGGCAGAAGGATCACTAGAACCCAGAAGGTGGAGGCTGCAGAAAGCCGAGATCACACCACTACACTCCAGCCTGAGGGATAAAGTGAGACTCTTGTCTCAAAAAAAAAAAAAAAAAAAAATTTTCTGGATTTTTTCCTGCAGCTGAAATATTAGCTTTATAGAAATACTCAAACACATGGAAATATTCACCATACAGATCCTAAATTCCTTCCCCTTTATTCACCAAAGGCAGGAGACGCCAAATTCCTTATTATATACTCCTCCCCTCCTCCTTTCCTGGCTTCTAGAAATATCTGCGAACTTCCACCTGTGCCAAGCACTGAGCCAAGGCTGGAAGTATTCTAATACCAGATGTGTAAGGTCCCTTTTAACCTAGTGGATTTGTGAAGCGTCCATTACTTGGCCAGGCCCAAGGTGGGCAATTTCCCTACTGCACAGATGGGGCACCACACTGGGACTCCAGCTAACTTCATAAGCAGCAGGCAAGACTGGGGGTACTGGGGTGCAGGAACAGAATTCCCCCCTACACTCAGATCATGCCTGCCAGCCAGTGTCAACGTTTACCTCTCTGCTCAATAAATCCTGACGATCATCTTAACAGAAATCAATACCTACTAAGCAGCAAAGGAATGAGAAAGCAAGGCTATATGGATGATAGTAAGAGGTCTGGAGATGAGATGTGAGTAGATGCGGAAAAGCCAGGTGAGGAGAATGAGTTTGGGGTGGCTAGCACAGATGAGTCAATGCCAACAGCAGAAACAAGGCTCCCTGAAGGTCAAGGTGACATGCAAGCCAGCAGGAGTTGGAAGACAGTTATGGATGGGCTCCAAATTGGTCCTTGAAGAAAATGATGTTTTCTGTTTCTTATGACAATATTGTTATAGGGCTGTTAACAAGAATCAAGAAACGTCAGATTGTACTGAGGGATGACATCTAGTAACAGCCTGAGCTGGTCTGATTAAGCCCATTTAATTAGCACCTATTTGGGGCTGGGCATTGAACAGTACGTGATCCATTCACCATCTGATTCAATTCTCACATTAAAGAAGATAGTAGATATTACCCTTGTATATATTGCGATGAGGAAACCAAGGCCCCATAAAGGTGCTAATATTTTGCTAAACCATATATAGTAAACCAGTGTATCTAGGCCAGGCACAGCGGCTCAAGTCTGCAATCCCAGCACTTTGGGAGGCCGAGATGGGCAGGTCACAAGGTCAGGAGTTCAAGACCCACCTGACCAACATGGTGAAACCCTACCTCTAGTAAAAATAGAAAAATTAGCCGGGTGTGGTGGTGCACACCTGTAATCCCAGCTACTCAGGAGGCTGAGGCAGGATAATTGCTTGAACCGGGGAGGTGGAGGTTGCAGTGAGCCGAGACTACACCACTGCACTCAAGCCTGGGCAACAGAGCAAGACTCTATCTCAAAAAGAAAAAGTGTATCTAATGCCCTGTCTCACCACCCTACAGCAACATCAGTGAAGGTCGACAACAGGACATGGAGAGAGATGCAGCAGCTTGCAAGAGCCCTGTGGCTTCAACCCCCACCATGAATGCTGTTTAAGACGAAAGTGATCAAGCCCAAATTCGCATTTGCTTAAGGAAGAATACAAATGTGTGTCTGTTTATCTTCTTTGTCTGGAAAGTATTAACATGTCCATTTTATAGATACAGAAAATAAGACCCAGAAGAATCACGATACATGTGACATCACAAATCTACTTGATGATAATCCTGTCTTTAAATGACTAACACAGAAAACAAAGGCAAAGACAGGGAAGGCAGGGAATTCCTGAGCCTTGAAAAGGTCAGGGGAAACTTCCTAGGGCAGGTGAGATTTGAGCAGAGCAGGGCCAGCACTGAAGACATCAGCAGGAAGAAGAGGTGGGATCAAAGGACTGGGGATAAATAAGGGTCATTCAGGGGTCAGGTAGATGGATTTGCACTCACAAGCCCTGTTATCAAATGCCAAGTGTCCACATAAACAGACAGAAAACCCAAGTCTGATCCAGCAATGTCTTCCTCAAAGCCGCTCAAATGACTTTACAGCAACTGTGCTACTCAATTCCTATGATCCGGCTCCTCTGCACTTTAGCAGCTCCAACTCCAATTATAGTCTCCCAAATTCATCATCTACATCTATACTTTGGGAGGTATAAAAATTTGCCCAAGGCGGGCGAGGTTTTGACTGTGCAGGGGTTTAGTGCTCCTAATTCCCATGTTGTTCAGGGGTCAACTGTAAATAACTGTATTATATACCATATTAAAAAGTGGTAAGGAGAAAAATAAAGTAGGGATGAGTGATGAGAAGTGAAGAAGGGTTTGCATTTCTATTTTCTTTTATTATTTGTTGTCGCCCAGGACAGAGTGCAGGTATTCCTCCAGCCTACAGACTCTTTATCCCACAAATTAAAAAAAAAAAATCCAGGATGGCCAGGCTTGGTGGCTCATGTCTGTAATCCCAGCACTTTGGGAGGCCAAGGTGGGTGGATCACTTGAGACCACCAGTTCAAGACCAGCCTGGCCAACATGGTAAAACCCCATCTCTACTAAAAATACAAAAATTAGCCAGGTGTGGCGGTGCCTGCCTGTAATCTCAGCTACTCAGGAGGCTGAGGCAGGAGAATCACTTGAACCCGGGAGGTGGAGGCTGCACTGAGCCGAGATCATGCCACTGCACTCCAGCCTGGGCAACAGAACAAGACTCCATCTCCCAAAACAACCACAACAACAAAACACACATTTCCAGGGGATTTCTTCCAGGGCCACCACCTGTGGGAAGCTGTCCCTAACACTCCAAGACAGACCCACTCCCAGAAGGCAATGCCTCCACTAGGCAGGTAGGATGTTACACTAGACTGGCCTGCTGTGTCCCACCTCCTTACTAGCTACTAGAGGGTAGGACCCATAGGTCCACACCCATGTGGTAGACACTCAATAATTATCAAGTCTTCAAGAGATGGTTATGGATAGAGGAAGGGAGCAAATATAGCATTAGCTGAGTGAGTCCTTGGCCTACGGTTGGCCTCAGCTTTCTCTACTTTGCCAAGGAAATAATACCCCACTTTCTTGACTTGTCTGATAATGTTTGTAAAAAGATCCAGAGCTCAAGGGTATTCACTGCCCTCCCCACCAAAAAAAAGCCATTCTTAGAATGACTGTTTATTTCAGAAAAGAAATCAATTTATGTGGTATCATAAAATACTGCATAGAGATGGGAAACTGACGATGAGAATTCTTGTTTCATTTATAATATAAACCCTAATTCCTGCCCTCCCCCAAAATGAGTTTACTTACAATTAAAATACATGCATATAAAACACCAAAGTACAGATTAAGCAAAAGGAGATAAGCAATGTGGAAAGGAATTGGGAAGCAAATAACTACATGAAGTCACAGCAAAAGATACTGACTGCAATCAACCATCCAATTTTAAGGCAGCCACAGAAGGAAGGGAAAAAGGCATGAGTTGAATTAGGTCTTTCTCCTTTGACAGACGGGACACTGAACAATGTCATGGGAAATGTGTTAAGCCTCAGCCTTTCAAGGGATATAATCTATCACTAATGCATTCCAGAAGGTAAGGAATCAAATTTACTTGCTGTGCTCAGTATCATGGAAGATTAACATGCCAATAATATGATCAGTTAGGGTATAACCCATCAGACGTTCTATATCTAATGACTCTGTCTGCTTCAAAGTAGTCATATTAGGAGGCTTTCCACTTACTTCAACTGAAAATGCCACCACCCCTCAAAGAGCTGGGTGCCCTTATTTACGGGCCTTCAAAGCCCATTTCCAAGCAACAGGTGATATCAAGGACAATGAAGATCAATGACAGGAACACAGGATGGACACGGCCCCAGCCCCTTCCCTAAGCCTTCCTTCCAACAGTCACAAATAGCATTCTCTCTGCTTCCTGAGGAGGGCTATCGAGAGAAGCAAATGAGTTAGCGTACACACATGTAGAGGCTCTGGTGCTTACCCGTCATCCCCTCATCAAGTATTTATGAAGGACCTATGAGATGCCAGGCACGAGTCTCATTGTTGGGGTATGGAAATGACAGAAATCCCGGCCCTCATGAACCACCTGCGTGCATGTGCACGTGTGTTGAAGGAGATAGAGACCAAAATAAAGTACAGTTGACCCTTGAATTATACGGGTTTAAAGTTCACGAGTCCACAAATTTTCTCTCGCCCTCTGCCACCCGAGACAGCAAGACCAACCCCTCCTCCTCCTCCTCAGCCTACTCAACATGAAGATGAAAACCTCTATGAGGATCTGCTTCCACATCATACATAATAAATGTATTTTCTCTTCCTCATGATGTTCTTAAAAACGATTTCTTCTCTCTAGTTTATTGTAAGAGTATCTGATACATAACATACATACAAACTACATGTGAATCAACGGTTACTGTTAAAGCTCCTGGTCAACAGGTTATCAGCAGTCATATGTTCAGGAAGTCGAAAGTTATGTGTCTCCACCATGTCCTTATTTCACGTTGCATGCCTATGCCAAAACATCTCATGTACCCTATAAAGCTACACACCTACTATGTATCCATAAAATCGTTTTTTAAAGTTTACACAAAGTTCAGACTGTGCAGGTGATCAGTGCCCCTAACTCCCACGTTGTTCAAGGGTCAACTGTAAGTAACTATTATAAAATGTATTAAAAAGTGGTAAGGAGAAAAATGAAGTAGGGATGAGTGATAAGAAGTGGAGAGGATTTCGAATTTCTATTTTACTTTATTTTTATTTATTTTTTTTTTTGAGATGCAGTTTTGCTCCTAGCCCAGGCTGGAGTACAGTGGCATGATCTTGGCTCAATGCCACCTCCACCTCCAGGGTTCAAGTGATTCTCCCAAGTAGCTGGTATTACAGGCATGCACCACCACACCTGGCTAATTTTTTTTTTTTTTTTTTAATTTAGTAGAGACAGGGTTTCACCATGTTGCTCAAGCTAGTCTCGAACTTCTGACCTCAGGTGAACCACCTGCCTCTACCCTCAAAGTGCTGGATTACAGGCCTGAGCCACTGCACCCAGCAGCATTTCTAAATAGAATGATCAAGGAACTTACTGAGAAGGTGATACTGGAGCAAAACTTAGATATCCGAGGGGGTTAAATGCAGTAAAGGGAATATCTAGTTGTAGTCGTCAGAGCTGTAGCAGGAAAAAGATGGCATATTCAAACTGGGTAATTTGAAGAGTGTGAAATAAAAGAGCAGAATGGTGCTTCCTGGGGCTGGGGGGAAGGAGAAATGGCAAGGTATTACTCAAAGGGTACAAAGTAACAGCAGTTATGCAAGATGAGTAAGTCCCAGAGAGCTAACTTACAACACAGAGCCCGTAGCTAACAATACTGTATTGTAGCCTTAAAAGTTTGCTGGGAGGGTAGATTTTATGTTAAGCCTTATCGCTAATAATAAATACAGAGAGCAGGAAGAAACAGAGATGATGGATTACAGATTGTGGTGATGGGTTCACCAGTGTACATTTATCTACAAACTCATCAAGTTGTACACATTAAATATGCACAGTTTTTTATGTTATTCATCCTCTATAAAGTCATTTTAAAAACAAACAAGGCAGCTTTAGATATAGTCGCTGAATCAGTAATTAATCTACTTAAAAGTCCTTGCATTCACACCATATTTGTCTACAGGAAAATAATGATTAAGCATTCAAATGCCTTGCTTTTATTCAGCTCTACTATGTCTTCTGAAATCACCTTATCTATTATGCAGTAAATTCATGAAACAAAATGAAAAGCAGGGCCTAGGGAAACTGCTAGAGCTTTAGTAGCCCCAGATTAGTGATAGCAGGCACCATGCCACCCCCAGGCCTGCAGTGGCCCCAGAAGGGAGATCAGGAACGGGACACAGGAACAGCACAAAAAGAGCTGTGTGCAGGAGCTGTGGTCTTCACTGCTTCATTCCTTCTGCCCACAGAGAAGAAGCCTCAGGGAGGGGAAAGGGCTGGGGAATCCCTGGCCTCCCTTCTTTTCCTCCTGGCTTATCTCCTGCCGGAGACCTTGCACCAGGGAGCTGGGGGCCAGGAAGCCTGTAAATGCCCTAAAGAAAAATGAGTAGATCTGAAAGGGCAGCAGAACTGATGAGTATCCAGTGCAAAGGCCCTGGGGCAGGAGTATGCGAGAGGAGCAGCTAGAAGCAATCAGCCTACGATCCAGGAACAGAGTGAACAAGATTTGGAAAGCTGGCACACTGCTGAGCTTGGTAGCAGATACCAGAGTGTGTTTCAGAAATGCAAGAACAGGTGAGTAATAAAAGGCTAAGTAAGCAAATTCTTTGCAATTGGGAAAAGACAGTAACCTTCGAAGCACTCACCATCAGAGGTCACTCACACACCCTCCTGTGGCAGCCATTCACCTCCGCCCTTTTCCTAGGGATTTGCCTTCAAGTCCCTGCAGGGGCCTCAGGGCCTTTGCACATGCCTTTCTATGAGTCTGGAACACCAGCCACCCCCTCACCTGTGGGCAGGCAAAGCACCTCCTGTGGTCCTGTCATCTCCTGTACCAAGCTCTTCCTGATGACCACCTTGGAGCTGGGCACCCTCTATCCATGTCTCTATGACCCCGCCCCCCCATGACAATGACCCCATATCACTTAGCATTCTGCACGTGTATTCGGCTTCATTCATCTTGCAACAACCCCCAGTGTATTAAGCCCCTTGAGGGTGGCAGCTGATGCTTTTACCTCTGTACCTCTTGTGCCCAACAGAGCTCACAGCACAAAGTCAGCTCTCAGATTTTAGCTGAACGCCTGAAGGAAGGAATCAATAAAGGCCACACAGCATTAAGTGGGAGACTCTAGTAATTTAATTCCTGGTCCCAGACTCTTTGATATAAAATAACTCTTCTATTTTTAATACACTCCACATTCCTGAAGATGACACAACTGCAAAATTAAAGAAACGTGATGAACAGCTTACAACCTGCAACACACTCAGCAGCTCAAAATGACAACATTAATTTAATGAACTTAAACACTGGTGAACTTTTTAACACATCCAGAATTATTTACACTGGGAAGTGCATGCTTAAGACTGCTTGCCAAAGAGACTCAAATAGAGATGACACATATATCTTTCACATGTTAATTTGCATTTTCAACTTTGAGCTTTGATACAAGTTGGTTTCTCTTTTGGAATGAAGAAATCAAGAGACTGGTTTTTTTTTACCCATCGATCCATCCATCCATCCAACCACCCACATCGTTCTTAAGTGACAGGTAAATCACTAGCTGTTAGAAATGCAAAGAGATAAACCTTGCCATCACAGTGTATTTAGTGAGACAGACAAACAGCAGTGAATATAATGTAAATTAAGTATAATCATCAAACGACAAAGCCCTAGGGGACCCAGCTTGTTGAATGGCTTTCCGGGGAGAAGCAGAAAGACCATAGCATTCAGGGAGATGGTGGGCATTAGTTTTCCAGGGCTGCCATAACAAACAAAGAACCACAACCTGGATGGCTTACACAATAGACATGCACTGCCTCACAGTTTTAGAGGACAGAAGACAGAGATCAAACTGTCAACAGGGTTGCTTCTGAAGGCTGTGAGGGAGGGATACGCTTAGGGCTTTCTCCAAGCTTCCAGCAGCCTCAGCTGTCCTCAGCTTGTAAATGACATCCTCTGTGTGTCTCATATCATCTGCCCTCTGTACACATCATTCTGTGTCCAAATTTTCCCTTTTCACAAGGAGGTTGTCAAACTGAATTACGGCTGCCTTAATGACCTCATCCTAGTTTGATTATCTGCAAAGACCCTATTTCCAAATAAGGTCATGTTTACAGGCACCAGGGGTTAGGACTTCAACATCTTTTGTGGGAGGCACAATTCTAGCCAAACTATCGTGAAGTGTTGCATCTTGAAAGAGGAACATGAGCTTGCCTATAAGGAGGGCAGAAGAGGGTACTGATGCGGTCGAAGGACAGAGGATGGGAGACCATGGGATGGGTGAGCCGGTGGGGAGCTGGTACAGAGGTGAGGGATGGAACCTGGTGATGAGAGGCCTTGATGCTGGACTTCATCCTGTTAATGTTGAGAGACCACTGAAGAGTTTTATGACAGGAACTAAAACACTAAAACAACGGTATTATGCTTTGAAACACTGTTTGTCCATCTGCAGGAGGGCTTTTTGCTTTTTCTTTTGCTTGTTTCTCTTTGTCCTAGGAAACTGCATGGAAGCTCTGTTTAGCTTTCATGTATCAATAAGGAAGAGGAGTTTGGGGTTCACACTTCTCTTTCCTAATAATCCTGCCTCAACTCGGGTATAGGACTGGTCTATAAACTAAGCGGAAGGTCATCACAAAGACCTTTTCCCACTTCTGTTTAAAATGGGAGAGTAGGTGGTCACACCCCTTCAGAGTCAGGGGTTCAGAGAGACAGGCAAAAGGAAGCATCTTCCATGCTGCCTCTGGCTACCACGTGATGCCTCACATCCGCTTCCTGGAAACACACAATATCCACATTGGAAGGATCATAGAGGTCCTCCAAACCATGTCCCTGGAACTTGGAAGGTGTAGGAGATCAGAATCTGGCAGCCCAAAATACATCACTTTAGCAAAAGCATTCTTTTGAGCGGGAGACAGCTGGGAAGAAACTGTAAAAAAGCTCTCTGCCCTCCCACTATGTGCCTAAAAGCGAGACACCAATTTACAAAGGTAGCAGCATCCCTCCTCCCCTTCTTCCAGGAAAGACAAAGGTTGATCATGAAAGCAGCTTTGGCTCTTCTCAACCCGGACAGGGCGCTGGGGAAATCTGCTTAACAAACTCCCATGTATTTGATATTTGCCTTCCTGCGGTTGCTGCCCCTAGGGACTCAAAGCCATTTTCCTTTGTTTTGTTAGTTGTCTAAAAATTTACTGTTCTTTATTGAAGATGCTATATAAGCTGGATTTCTAAACCCCCTCTTTGAGAACAATGCATTCCCTGCGTGTCCCCCAAGCCTACACGAAATGGACACCTTAATAAACTTCTGTTTGATTTTCTCCTATTAATCTATCTTTTGTTACAGGGTTCCATCCCAGCTAAGAACTAAGAGTAGAGGGAAAATTGCTTTTTTTTTTCCCTCCCCAACAAAGGTATCTCAGAAAACACCCAAGCAGTGGACAAAAGGGAGGGTCAAAAGAACCAGTGAATGAGGAGATCCAAGTCTCCTGGTCCTGTTTTGCCTTCAGCCACTCCATTTATCTTCTTTGAATAATAACTTTACTGAGATATAATTTATATACCAAATCATTCGCCCTTTTAGAGGGTACATTTCAGTGGCTTTTAGGGTATTCACAGAGTGGTGCAGCCATCACCACTATGTAACTCTACAGCATTTTAATCACCTAAAAAACAAACCCCAAACTTCCCCCTATTCCCCCTTCCCCAAACCTTCAAAATCACTCATCTATTTTCTATTTCTATGGACTGGCTGATTCTGACAATTCATGTAAGTGGAATCAGACATACGTGGCCTTTGGTATCTGGCCTCTTCCACTTAGCATGTTTTCAAATTTCACTCATAGCATATATCAATACTTCATTCCTTGCAATACCTGAATAATATTCCATTGTATGGCTAGACCCCATTTTGTTTAGCCATTTATAAACTGACAGACGTTCAGGTAGTTTCCACTTTTTGGTTATTATGAATAATGCTGTTGCGAAGAATTTTGTACACGTTTTTGTTCAAAAACCTGTTTTCATTTCTCTTGGGCAAAGATACGTGGAGCGGAATTGCTGGACCACATGTCAACTCCACATTTCACTTTTCTGGAGCCACCCAACTGTTCTCCAAAGTGGCTGTTCCATTTTACATGCCCACCAGTGACGTGTAAGGGTTCCACTTTCTCCCTGTCCTCTCTCTCACTTGTTATTTTCTATCTTTTTGATGACAGCCACCCTGGTGAGTGTGAAGTGGTACCCCATTGTGGTTCTGATTCGCGTTTCCCCAATAACTAATGATGCTGAGCATTTTTTCGTGTGCTTTTTGACAACTTGTGTATATTCTGTGGAGACATATCTATTCAAATCCATCACCCAATTTTTTAATTGGGTTGTCTGTCTTTTCATTGTTGAGTTATAGAAGTTCTTCATCTCTTCTGCATTTAAGTCCCTTATCAGATCTATGACTGCAAATAGTTTCTCCAATTTTGTGTCTTTCAATTTTCTTGAAGAAAACCCTTGAAACACAAAAGATTTCAATTTGAAGAAGTCCAATTTATCTTTTTTTTCTTTTGTTGGTTGTGCTTTTAGTGTCATAGCTAAGAAAACGTTGTCTAATCCAAAGTCACAAAGATTTACTCTTCTGTTTCCTTCTAAGAATCTCACAGCTTTAGCTCTAATCTTTGGGTTGATTTACTTTGTGTTTATTTTCATTTTACTCTTTTTAGAGGACAGCAACCCATATAAAATGTGTTTTAACTCCCCCAACCCCAAGCCACCATATTTTAGGCTCTAGAAAGGCGAAATAACTTGCCATGGTCACAAAACGAGTTTCAGGCACGGATGGACTCAGAGGCAAGTTCTCTGCCTCAATGTCTACCATGACTCTGGTTTCCCACAAACGAGGTACAGGTCAAACCTCCCCTACACGCACGAAGACCTGGCTTATGTGTAGGTCAGAAGGAATCCCCGCCTCCCTTTACAGAAGACTGTGGCACCCTCATGCAAACAGTCAGATTCAGATGTGCAGCCGCCTGAAATGACCCTGTGTCATCTGCTTCTTATTTGTTCCATAATGTTTCTCATGAATCTCAAGCCCTACATTCTACCCTCGAAACCTATTCCAGGTATACAGGGAATAGAATGTCTTCTTCAAAGCCTCCCTTCTGCACGTGGGCTGTTGTTGTATCTCATTCATTCAGTTGAACTCACCAAGCATTTAGCACGTACCCTGTCTTTGGCTTCGGGGATGGAAAATTGAGCAAGATGACACAGCCCTGCCGAACCAGAGCAGTCAGTTTTGTGGGAGCGAAACAGGATAAGTCCTGCATTTCAGCGCTTTCCCAACATCAGCATAACAAGTGTAACTGCTAATATTAATTACTACAAGCCTGGCTCTACTTTTGTGATTTATGTGCATTACTTAGGCCCGTAACAGCAGTATGAGGAACGGATGTTACTGTCCCGTTTTCCAGGACGTATCAAACACTAACCCTGTGCAAAGCACTCTACCTGAAGATTAGAGCTAACAGAGGAATAAACAGAAGCCTCCAGGAGCAAAGAGTGAAGAG
The DNA here is from genome assembly GCA_963573385.1 of Cacajao melanocephalus. Lineage (NCBI taxonomy): Eukaryota > Metazoa > Chordata > Mammalia > Primates > Pitheciidae > Cacajao > Cacajao melanocephalus. The sequence continues at coordinate 26,573 of CAUYLG010063090.1, read as the reverse complement.
TTTAACAAGGCTTCACATACAAGGGGAAGCAGATGGGGTATTCACCGCAGAATCTTTCCTGGAGGAAAAGCAAAGAGTGGGGCAACAATAAAGGCATTAAAAATACCTGTCAAGTTTTAGAAAAAGCGAGCAGTGATGTAGCTGAGTTCTACGGAGATTGGGGCTGTGTAAGGGTAGAGTGTACAAGCCTCTGCCAGAATTCACATTCACATGCCACAGACAGAAGAGCCGGCAACTTACATGGGGAAAAACCCTGTACAAGCTCGCCTTGTGCTGACACGTATTATTATTACACACTGTGCCTTTGAGACAACCTGCCACACACACACATATAAAGCCAGGAACTAAAACGAAACTGGCATTAATACAATTCAATGTGAGGGTATGATCTGAGGGTGTGGAGGTGGAGAGGAGATCGTTTTATTTCTTACAATAATACTTGTATTTCAGGTAATCGAATTTGGTTCTTAGCGCTAATGTCATTTTCTGCTAATTTAATGTCCCAGGAATCCCTCCGAGTAAGAAGATTGCTGGTGGAATGCAAATAAAGCCCATTCTGGGAAAAAGAACCATTTCTCCAACCCAGGTGTGCTCAAAGGCTGAACAAAGGCCAATCCCACAGAGTAGAGGGAGTTAAACAGATCCTAGGAGGTGGTCTGGGTATGAAGGCTGCTTGCTGAGCAAAGGGGCAGTGGTTATTTGAGATTCTTCATTGTGAAAGCAAACTAATCAGGCTCTCTAGCATCAGGCATTTGGAAAGCCAGCAGGGTACTCAGGGGCCTCGGATGACTCAGATGGGAGGAGAGGAGTAGAGGGAACTGAGAAAGGGGGAATGGTGTCCATCTGGCTAGCTCTGCTTCCAAAGAGCATGGAAGCATCCCTCAGCCTCCTGGGGTGGGGCACTAGCAAGAGACCATGCTTCTCAGTTACCCTGGACCACTCCCCCTGTATGTCCCTATCCCCGCTGCATTGTTAACAGTGTTCCAGTTTGGAGCAGACATTAGACAGACATCCTACAAACAGTGGGCAGAGTGTGACAGGCAGAGTGACGAAAGATAAGACAGAATCTGCAAGCCATGCAACCTCAGCTTAAGTACTTAACTCTCTCCAGCCTTAGTTTCCTTACTGGAAAAATGGAATAACAGTATATGCCTGCCAAGTTTGTCACAGTTTTTTTTGTTTTTTGAGATGGACTCTTGCTCTGTCGCCCAGGCTGGAGTGCAGTGATACAATCTTGGCTCAATGCAACCTCCACCTCCTGGGTTCAAGCAATTCTCCTGCCTCAGCTTCTCGAATAGCTGGGACTACAGACGCTTGCCACCACGCCTGGCTAATTTTTTTGTATTTTTAGTAGTGATGGTGTTACACCGTGTTAGCCAGAATGGTCTCGATCTCCTGACCCCATGATTCACCTGCCTTGGCCACCCAAAGTGTAAGGATTACAGGCATGAGCCACCACGCCCAACCAGTTTGTCATGATTAAATGAGATACCATGTGTCATTTACCATGCCAGCCCTGTGCTCATTGGGGCACATGTAGAAGCCCGATGGACGCTGAGTTATCACTGGCTGTTGGTGCACACCAGGAGGACCAGCCTGGGATGCCGTGCTTCGGGAATAGCTCTTTTCCATCCTCATTGCCAGATGAACTCTCAAGCCTCCCTGTCTCCCGTTCCTGCCCCTGGGCATCTGACATCCTCAGTTCACAGCTAATCACAGAAACATAGCATGAAAAGAGGCATACTTCTCCAAGGGCTGAATAGAATTTCATAAACCAAAAAGCCTACTAGCTTCCAGCTGCGGTACTGTCCTGGTCTAATTTTCCCAGCAGCAGTGCAAGACAATGAAGCTGGGAATTTCTATTTGAGGGAGTATTTTTCCCCTTCTCTCCCTCCTCTGAAAGTGGTCTTCAATTACAGTCTGCGAAGCTCTGGGTGGAGGGAGGCTAAGGAAGGGAGTCAGAGAAGTGAACTCACTGAAACACATCTGCAGAAGCAGATCACTCAAAGTCCCACAGACAGCAGTGCAGCTGACAGCCCCTGAGCTCAGTGGGGCAGCCTGGAGAGAGGAAAAGAGCAGAAAAAAATTAAGCTCTTCTTTGGGCCTGACGAAGATTAATATCTCCTCCCTGATGAGATGAGGCAGCTTAATCGCTGCTATTAATACAGAATCACTGAGAGCCAAAGATGAGGGCATGGAGGGAGGCAGTGGGATGAGATGAGAGCACCTCAAGGTATGAGTACAGAAGCAGAGAAGGACCCCCTGAATGTAGAAAGACACGGCTGATTTTCTGCAGGGCTCAAAAGCTAATAGAGAAATTTGAGAGCAGAGGCACTGTGTGGGATAATACAGTGTTTCAGCCTTGCTGTGCTGCTTCTCCTATTGGGATCATCTGACTGACTGGGTTAAACATGCTGATCTCTAAGGCCACATCCTGGTGTCATGCAATGATCTCACCAGACAGACCCTGACCATCACTTCTGGAGATTCCAACAATGGCAGAACTCAAGTGTGGCCTTCTGACTCCTCTCCTTGGCCTACTCCTAGTCATGCTTCATGATTCGGCCCAAGAGGCATCTTCTTCCACGAAAGCTCTCTTTTATTTCTTTTGAGACGGAGTTTTGCTCTTGTTGCCCACGTTGGAGTGCAATGGCGCAATCTCAGCTCACTGCAACCTCTGCCTCCCGGGTTCAAGTGATTCTCCTGCCTCAGCCTCCCGAGTAGCTGGGATCACAGGTATGCGCCACCACATCCAGCTAGTTTTGTATTTTTAGTAGATGGCGTTTCACCACGTTGGCCAGGCTGGTCTTGAACTCATGACCTCAGGCGATCTGCCTGCCTTGGCCTCCCAAAGTGCTGGGATTAAAGGTGTGAACCACCACACCCGGCCTCCATGTAAGCTTTCTTGAATGTCCCCAGATACTTAGGTGTCCCTCTTTCTGGATTCCCGAACACCAGCATACATACTTCTATTATAGCAAGTATGTTAAATGGCAATAGTGAGTCCTCCCCTGCAAAAGAGATTGCTCTCAGCCTTAAATTCTTGCTTCCCACCATTCTATAATCTCTCTTTTTACCCATTAAATAGTGTTTCCATCATCTCATCTCCTGGATTCCTCCAAGGACCTATTATCTTCAGAAAACGATCACAAGGAGAAAGGTCAGTATCACCTAAGACTAACAGAATAATTTTCATCAGGGAAGCAACTATGTCTTAATCTTAGTATCTTTCTCAGATTCTAGTCCTGTATCAGACGTATACTTGATACTTAATAAGTATGTGCTCAATATGCAACGATCTAAGAGAAAAACAAGGTGTTAGGGTATAAATTGAGGCACCAAAAAATCAGCTGGCCACCCAGGGGAAATCTCCACATCCAAAAAAGCAGGTGCAAACCAAGCCACTATGGAGATCTTGAAGCCGTGCAACCTGGTCTTATCCACTCAAAAGCAACAAGATCATTCTCAAAGGTGCACCATTAAATAGAAGCAAAAACAGTTCAAGCCCTCCCCCAGCCCCACCTCCATCCCCACTCACTCAAGCTCTGTGTGAATTTTCAACTCAAATATGCTCAGGATTCCCGATGTTCCAAATCCCACACCATCTGACATTTGGGCCTAAGATTTGGGAAACGTGAAACAGGCATGGGAGAATCCCAGAAGAGCAGGCCTTGTGCATAGCAATGTTTACCTCCGATTGTCACAGAATGATCTGGAACCATTTCATTCAATAGAAGGAAAATTGCAAATGTGAAGGCTGCTAGTTTGGGATTCACAAAAGATGGCAAACCTTTGTCAAAATATGTCTGCTGTGTATCTGATAAGTCCACACGTATTGAATAAAATGCTGCAGCATTCTAAGCACTAAGGCTTCTGGGCCCCAGCATTTAATTAGATTACAGACTTGACAATAGCTCACCTGATAGATCATGCAATAACATGCTCCCTTGGGTAGGTTAAAAATGCAAATTAATTGTCTGAAATAAGAACACCACCTCAACGACTGAATGCATTCCCACTAAGTGCAAAGCACAGTAGGTGGTTTAAAGAGGCCCAAAATCCAGTTCAAGGCACTTACACGTTGATAGCAATATAAATATCTACAGAAAGACCAACAACAGACACATCAATTAGTCACCCAGATTAGCTGTAAACATCCCTGGTGGAGGGAGCCGAGACTCTCCCACACACCCAAGTGTGCTCAAGCCAAGTGCAGAAATGCGGAGCCAAGGACTGCACCCAACCCCGCTGGGCTTGGAGTCCCAAGAAGAGTAGCAGCACAGCCTGCAAACACCCATGACCATAATTTCTCATTATGCCATAGGCAGGATGTGGGGAAGACCCCGTGAGAGCGACTGCACAGAAACAGAGGCACTGAGAAAGCACAGCCCAAGTGCCTGGAACTGCAGTGGGGAGAAAGAGAGAGCTCTGTGGTCCTGCAATCACCTTGCGAGAAATCCAACCTTTCCAAAGCCCAGGGCCAGGAGGGGTGTGTAAGAGAATGTGAGTGGGTTCCATGCCCACCCTCCAGATGCTGCCTCTGTTCAGGACAAAGAACGGCTCCTTGGCTGAGGGTCCCAGCAGAATCAGCTTCAGATACCCCACTTTTAACCATTCACAAATGAGAATGTACCAGTTGTCAGCAACCTGCTGTGTTTTTGTAGTGCACTGAACCATTTGGGGCCTCACTTGGCTCATACGTACGATGGGGCTAACAAGGGTTCCGCTTTAGAGGCTGAGACAATACAGCACGGTAAGCAAACAGCATGGTCTCTGGAGAAAAGACAGTGAACCCTGGAGTTGTCCTGATTCTACTTTCCAGGGGAGTGACCTTGGGGCAAGTTAGTGAACCTCTGTGTACCTCAGTTTCCTCACCTGTAAGCGGGGACAACAGGACCAGCCTCACAGGGTGTTTGTGAGATCGAATGAGTTAATCCAAGGAAATCACAAAGAACGGCACCTAGCATATACCAAGTGCTAAACAAGCATCAGTGCCTACTCCTAAGGTGATAAGGCAGCTATTCTTTCCTATCCTGTTCCCTTAAAGGAGGTGATTACTCACTCATCAACCCTTGTGCACCGAGCACACTGTGTGCAAGGAACCTGCCACGACTTGGCACACCAGCCCCTAAAGCAAGGACTAGGAGTCCACTTGGTCTGAGATTCAGGAAGTTCAGGAGACCCTCCAAGGCCATGTAGCCAGCGAGGCCCAGTATCAGATTCAGGGCTCAGGTCTTCTGGTTCAAGAATTCCTGCACTTTCTACCCTACCATATGGCGAGAGCACCGTCTAAGAAAGCCACACTGACACTTCAGCTTTACTTCAACCAGGTTTTTCCTTATAATAAAAGTACAGTGTCTTTTCCACACTGGAAATTTTTAAAAAGGCATCCCAATCTTTCTTTCCCTATATTGTCTTTTTTTGTGTCCCCAGTAAAGACGGTTGACACTGCTTTCGAGCTCATCTCGCTATGGAATGTCACTGGTTCAAGTGTTCCAATAACCAGTGATAGGGTCTGGATATTTGTCCCCTCCAAATCTCATGATGAAATCTCGTCTCCAACATTAGAAGTGGAGCCTGGTGGGAGGTGCTTGGATCATGGGGACTGATTTCTCATGAATGGTTTACCACCCGGGTGCTACCCTTGTGAGATACGGTTGTTTAAAAAGTGTACGGCACCTCCCCCTCTCTCTCGCTTCTCCTCTGGTCATGTGGCATGCTTGCTCCCACTTTGCCTTCCCCTATGATTATAAGCTCCCTGAGGCTTTCCCACAAGCCAAGCAGATGCCTGCAGAGCCTGTAGAACCATGAGCCAAGTAAGTCTCCTTTCTTTATCAATTTCCCAGCCTTAGGTATGTCTTTATAGCAATGCAAGAATGGCTTAATATACTCAGGTAGTAGCATGCTGCAAATTCACTGTCAGATCTTTGATCAGCTGTCAATATGTCCCAAAGCAGCCACAGATCGCCTGCCCCACACAGCTCTTCCCACTGACCTCTCTGCCGGTATCCATTCACTCAGGTCAAAACCTGGAGTCATCAATGACTCCTCCTCTCTTCTTCACAACCCAAACATTGCCAAGGCCTGAAGCCTCTATCTCCAACACCTATCCCCAGGCAGCCATGTCTGCCTCCTTTCCACTGCCACTGCCCCCATCTAAGTTCAGGTCGCCTCGCTGCTTATCTGGATAACTACGTTGTCTACCCAGCTGGTGATCGGCCTAAATTCTTGCCCAGCATAGACCATTCTCTATACAGAAGCCAGTCTTATGATCTCTCTTCCATCTGACTTCCACCACAACTCTTTGAAGTGGCCAGGACAGATATCACCACCCCCATTTTACAGATGAGGGAAGGGAGTCCTCGACTCATCACGTGGCTATTTAGAGATGAAGTTCATTATTCTGGGATCCAGTAATTTGACTTGCACAAGACATTTACCTTCCCTGGGTTTTAATTTTCTCTAAGAGACAGATAACGTTAGCCCAGCTTGACTCATGGGGCTGTTGTCAAGGTTCAGTGAGAAAGTGAGCTCTTTCACCTACCAACAGAGTGACCCTGAGCAATCCACTTAGCCACCCTCCGTCCTCATTTGGTGCTTTTTCCATCATGCCCCACTGGCTATGAATCTAGTCCAACTGCGTGCAAATTAAGCCTTTGCTTTGTATTTATTAAGCAGCAACTATGTGCCACAACAGGTTTTTTTAATGCTCTATTTTATTTGCAATTAGAGGTCTGAATTTATCGATACATGACCTCCTCAAAAATGAAAAAAATAAAACAAGTATCTGCAATTTGCTGAGAGACTAACATATGTCAGTTGCCTGCAACAGCCATCATTCTTAGACCTTCAAATACATCTGTCGGGACGGTGCTGTTGTTTCCATTTACACACGAGAAAACTTACAGGAAGGCAACAGACAAGCCCATGGTCACCTAGCTGGTAAGTGGAACAGACAGGTTTCCAAGCCAGAGTGTTCTGACTGCAAAGCCCATGTCCCCTCCAGTCCTGCTGTCCCCACTCCCAGGAGACGGACGCTCCTCTGTGATGGGAATGGAATGAGAACGCCTGGCATACCTGAGAGCCACCAGTCTCCCTCTTGCGCAGGCTGTGCGGCTCTTCTGTGTCTTCCCAAATGGCAGCGTGCTCTCTCCTGGGTCCCCAGAGCATGCCTGCCGCCATGGTGCCCTCTCCTGACCTCTGCCCTGCAGGGCCCCATCAGATCTTGTGCACTGTGTTCTCATTGCACCAGGGACACACTTGGGACTTCTGGATGGCTCTGCCCCTCTCACGCCCAGGAAAACACCTCATTCGTTCCTGTTTCTGACTGACTGGTACAGTGCTACCTAGGTATATGGTGGGTGACAGCGTGGGCTCCAGTGCCACTCACAGGTTGTGACCTAGGGCAAGTTTCTCAACATCCTGCACTTGCCTTTCCCTCTAAAAGGAGGGGGAAGCTAGTGTCTACCTGAGTGATTTGTCATTAACATAAAGGCAAGTGCTTAGAGCGGCACACACGGCAAAGGCTCATCAAGTGTTAACTTCTATTATCCCATACTAAGGACAGGGGGAAAGAATCGCCTCAAAGCCTGAAGGAGCTGAAGGATTTCACCCCGGAAAACAGAACAAGCGAAGAAGCCAAGAAAACATGCAATTCAAGGGTCTCTTTCTGATGACTACCTGTCACTGAAGCATCTGGAATGCAATACAGGGATTGTTTGGGCCAGAGGTGTGGACCAAAGGGAAAACAGGCTCCTTTCTATTTGTCAGAGAGCCATCAGAGCAGGGAGAGCTATTAGGAAGAAGACTGGTGAGAGGAAAATGGAAAAATTTTGTAAATATTCACTGGCAGCGATCTTTGCTCATCCGCCCCTTCATGCCACTCACCTCTGAGTGTTTATCCAAAACATGAAATTAAGCCGTGGGTGAGGTGCTTGCCTCTCTCAGCCCCGTCTCCTTCAGTGCTGCCTCAGAACCAGTGCCTATGTGTGCCCTGACAATCTGAACACCCAGAAGGCTTATATTCATGTCTGAACTGGGGATTTAAAGAGTCCCCAGATTTCTCTCCAGTGAGCTAACTGCAGCATTTTGAGAAGCATTAACTCATAGGTATAGCTTCTAGGAAGAGAAAGGCGAGGGCCTGGTTCTTACTACTGCTTGAAGCAGGATGACCCTCATCTGTCCTGAAAGGCTGGATCCAAACATCCATCAGCCACAGGGTCCAAAGCAATTGGCATACGATACCAGGAAGCAAAGAAAATGCACGGTTTGAAAGGTGGTAAAGGTCAATACAACCAAGCCCACTGAGCTTGGGTGGAAGTTCCGATCTAGTACATTTCCCAGGATCTGTGAAGCATTATTTATACACAGGGAGAGGACCAACTCTTCCCAATCCCTATGGAGAACTAAGCAGGAAGGAGTGACCTGACATAGAAACAAGGAGATCTAGAATCATGCCCATTTAAGACACGAAAGGAACCCTGGAGAGATCACAGAAGGCACACCTGCCTGCTTGCAATCTCAGCTTTACCTCCTTCCAGCTCTCCGGCCTTGAGCAAATGATCAAACTTCTCTGTGCCTCCGTTTCCCCAACTGCACAATAAGAATATTAGCACCTACCTCGTCAGACTGTTCTGAGGAAGAAACTAGTTACATGTCAAAGACTTGGTGATGATGTACAATAAATGCTTCATAAATAGTAACTAATATTATTTTCATTTCTGGAACTTCAAGACTCACTGAGCATCTACTCTATTTAAGATATTTTGCCGAAGGCTAAGGATTCTGCTATGACTAAGGAAAGGTGAGTCCTCATCATCTGAAGTGTGTGAAATCCAAACAAATAATAATAATGACTTTGCCAGCACTCAGTAGGTGCTGGGCACTTTTCTAGAAAATGTTAACAAAATCCATGGGAAAGCTCTAAAAAGGAAATACGCTGGCTGGGTGCGGTGGCTCACACGTGTAATCCCAGCACTTTGGGAAACCGAGGTGGGCAGATCATGAGGTCAAGAGACCGAGACAATCCTGGCCAACATGGTGAAACCCCGTCTCTATCAACAATACAAAAATTAGCTGGGCATGGTGGCGCACACCTGTGGTCCCAGCTCCTGAGGAGGCTGAGGCAGAAGAATCGCTTGAACTTGGGAGGCGGAGGTTGCAGTGAGCCTAGATTGCGCCACTGCACTCCAGCCTGGCGATTCCATCTCCAAAAAAAAAAAAAGGAAGTACGTTATATAAATGGAATGCATTTCAACGTAATAAATAACAGAAGTATAAACAATATAATGGTCAGGCACTTGGAGTGAAGACTAAGCTTTAAGTAGGAGAAGATAAAGTAGGGAGTGAGGCTGCTGTGCAAGGCAAACAGGAGGCACTCAGTCAGCGATGTCGTTACCATGCTGCTTATTATTAAATCCAAGTCCTAGAGCCCAGGAGAGGAGGAGGGCAGCTGAGTCCAGGCACCCAGAGGCTGCAGTTTATCCAGGTCAAACTTCCCAAATGGGCCAGAAGAGAAGGATTATCTGAGGCACTTGTTAAACGTACAGACCACCTGGGCACCTCCCCTGAGGCACCCCATTTAGCAGATCTGGGGCAGGATTCTGGGGCTGACTTGTTCATTAAGGGTCCCAGGGTGGACTGGGAGTCTATATGTTAAACAAATGCCCCAGTTGATGCCTATCATCTAGCAAATGCTGGAACCGGACATCTAGGTGACCTCCTTAGAGGCAAGAAGAGGAAACATTCTCTCAGGTTCCTCTGAACTTTGATTAGCAGCTGAAAGCAAGTCCAGATTGGAAGGACTAAGCTTCACAAGGAGAGGAGAACAAGGAATGAGAAACTAGAGCCCAAGGTGCCGAGATCCACTTTGCAGGCCTTCACGGTAAGCCCCTGCCTGCCCTTCCCGACCTCATCCTCCATGCTGCTTCTCCTCTCTTTCTCTCCAGCCACCTGGACTCCTCCCTGTCATCCTACAAAATCACCAAGCACTCTCCATCTCTTGTTCTTCCCCCTTCCTGAAACACTTTTCCTTCCCCTCGCCACCTGGCTCTGCTTAAGGTCACCTATAAGACAGGCCTGCCCAGACCACCCTATTAACACAGCACTTCCTTTCCCCACTCCTCACCAAGCCCACTGCGCTGGCACTATCATCTCGCTCTGCTTTATTTTTCTTTGTTGCACTTATCAACACCCAGCAAAGCACAAACTTGCTCGATCATCATCTCTCTCCATCCACTGGAAACTAAGCTCCATGAGAAAAGGGGACCAGCCATGTAGTTCAGGGCTCTATGCCCAGTGCCCTACACAGCTCCTGACTATGCGTGCGGAATGAATGAATAACCTTGGTGATCCACCTAATGGCACTGGGTCTCAGAGACCTCATCGGAAATGGTAAACCATCCTTCCCTAATTAAGTTGTGGGGGAATTGTTTCAATTTATCAAGAAAGCTCATGTCCAAGTGAATTAATCATAATTGTTACCAACAGGTGCAATGGAGAGGGCTCCTGGCTGGGACACCCCCTGAAGCTTCCATCCCCATCACTGGCTGTGTGCCAGAAATGGGGCACAGAGTGCCCTCTGCTGGAACAAAAAAAAAAAAAAAAGCCAAGCATCCATTACCTAAAGATTCCACCCCAGAGAAAAGGTATCTTGGCATGGCCAGGGTTCTTCCTAACAATGGTAACTTTAAACATTCAACTCTGTTGACTCCTTGAGCGACTTGTTGTTTCTGCGAGTACATTCAACATATCCAAAGCAGCTGCTGAGACAAAATGACTGCAAACCCACTCCATGCAAGGCACCATGGACTCCTCTTCATCTCTGCAAAAACCCTCAACAGCACCCCCAATTTAGGCAGGGCAATTTGGGGTAAGAGAGGTTAAGTGACTCAGCATTAGACACACAGCATCTAAAAGGAGGACTGGGAGTAAGAACCAGGTGTACTGACCCAGCGAAAGCCCCATCCGACAAATCTGTTAAGAATGTGATTAAACTCTGCATCAGAGAATGGCCCTTTCCTCCTTGTTCTTTGACATTCTCACTACAGATAGGTCATTTTGGTGAAATAATTTAATTTTCTCCAAACATGGCCAATGCCTTCACAATAAACTGCTGGTGCATTTATGACCACAGCTACAGAATGTTAGGGGGTCTCTCCTCACCCCTTTCAAATGCCTAAAGAAGGCTGCTGAGGCCGAGCCTCACTATGTCGCATTCTCTAGGTTTCAGTTCCTCACTTGTAAAACAAGGGTCTGTCTGGACCAGACGGGTGACATTTTGCATCCCTCTGGGGAGATTTTCCAGGATTCTAGAAAAAAAAAGGTATGAGAATGAAATAAAAAAAGATTTATTGAATGACCACTGTCGGATGGATATAACAGGTCATTTAGTCTTTACAACAGCGGTGTAAGCTACAGGTTGTACTCTCCTGTTTTTGAGGTGGGCGGGGGGAGGGATGGAGTTTCGCTCTTGTTGCCCAGGCTGGAATGCAATGGGGTGATCTCAGCTAATCATAACCTCCGCCTCCTGGGTTCAAGCGATTCCCCTGCCTTAGCCTCCTGAGTAGCTGGGATGACAGGCAGGCGCCACCATGCCCAGCCTGTGCTCTCTTTTCAGTGGAGAAGAAACTGATCTGCGATGATGCTGAGTAACTTGTCTATTTCACCCTGTGATTTAAATGGTGTCTGCTAAAATTCAAACTGCAATCCACTTGTCCTTGGGGGCTATGTTCCCTCAACCATCAACATTTTCCCTATAAAAAGTCCTCTGTAATTTTCAGAGGTTTTATCTGCTTATCCTTTTCAAAGGCTGTAAGCCTGCCAAGATGATTCCTCATGCCCATTCCTGCTCTTAAGTGTATGAGTCTATGACAGAAACAAAATGCAAACTGTATTAAAGGACTAAAGTGTTTAGTTATGCTGGCTTATAATAATCCTGCTAGCCACAGAAGATCACGTGTCTTCTCTCTCGACTAAGATACCCCATTTTCACTTGTCTCAGGGTTTGTCTTGTCCTTGTCTATATATCTTGACTTTGAAATGTCACCTACCAGTTGTTTCTCTATCTGCAAGTTCTTGGGTGACTACAGAGTAAAGAACCTTTTTAGACAAGCACAGACTCCCTTGCTTACTATCTTGGTAGCTTTGATCAAATGGGCACAACATTCCTGAGCCTCAGTTTCCTTATCTATAAAACGGGACAAGGATAAAGTTGTCTGGAGGAGTGACATAACGTGTGTAAAATTCCTAGCCCAGCACCAGGCCAAAAGGTAGAAACTCAACGTCTAAGTGAGGCAGACAGGGTCAACCACTGCCATACGCAGATACAGAAGCTCTTCCTTCTCAATTCTGTTCTACATCAACAACAGTGCAGGGGTGACACAGGGATCAACAAGGATGGAGACTGTGACAAAATGCAGCATCCAAACACTGTGCACATGGACAGCCAGTACTCAGCTCCAGCCAGTGGCTACTATGATGAAATGAGGGTCTGGTTTTACAGATCTTTTCATTTTTTTAGGGAAAGCCGGAACTCACGGCTTTTTATGCACAATCTCCCAATGTTTAACCATTAAGCAACAAATATCAAAAATTGTAAAAGCAGTAGGCGGGCCAACCCCAACACAAGCGCAAGCCGGATGCAGCCAATCTTGGTTGACCGTGCGATAAATAGAAGCGATTGCTACAGTTTCCATTATGGTTACAGTCTAAATAGTACACTTCCTTCTTGTGTTTCTGTATCTTCCACAATACAACAATAAAAGGGGTTGTTTTTTTCCATTTCCAGGAATAAGGATTTTATGAAAATGCATGTTTGTTGAATAACACAAAAGAGAACATTACCTAATGTGGCATGGGGTCAGTATCAAGCAGTAATATTGTTTTAGTATTAATTACAGCTGTGTCATTGCAAGAGCTGGTAAGAGTACTGGTCTTATTTCCAATTGATGAAAACACTCATACAGATTAGGGTTTTTATGAATAAATTTCAGATCTTGAAGTCAGTGCTGTGATCCACTCTCACAGGGTGAGTGTCTGTCCAAACAGTAAGGTATATCAGAAAAGAAAAAAACCAGTATGGTTAAATAGAAGTGTTAAACAATGATCCCTCAAGAAAAGTTTTATTCTTTAAAAGCATTTGAATTTCAAAGCTAAACAGTGACACAGACTCATAAATCCCAAAGGTTAATAAAATTCCTCTCATCTAAAAACAATACAAAACCTACAAAAATCACTTAATTCTGCTACCGTCAAGATTTGCATCGTTTTTTCTGAAAACTAAAATAACATATTCAGAAAAGTGAACAAATCCCAAGCGAAATACTTGGTGAATTATCACAAAGTGAACCCAGCTATATAATCATCACACGGGTTAAAATTAAATTATTAGCAGCATCCCAAAGTCTTCCTTGGGCCCTGGTCCAGTCTCTGTTGTACCCTTCCCACCAGAGTTAACCACCATCTGGATAGGTAAGAGCCTACATTAATTTCTGCTTGTTTATGAACTTGGCATAATTCGAATCCACCCCCAACAAAAAGCAGACATTCTGAAGTTATCTTTTCAGAAAATGTCAATCCATCATCAGTTACTGATTAAACACCTATCATAGATGAAGTACTATCATCTTAAATCATTCAAACAATTCAGACTGATTCATCTGAATACAAAGCCTTTCTCATGAGCTGTAAATGCAGTGTTGGATATATATGTGTCAAATTCAAATGCAAGAACCCAAAACTCCAAGGGCAGGATAAGATGTCCATATAAAAAATGCATGGCACACCACCTCTGCTCTGTCCATGAAGGACAAGAGGATGGAGAGGATGTCAGAGCACAGGGCTGTGGGAAAGGGGTATGGAAGGCCATACAATGACCCCCCACAAAAGATGTCCACATCCTAATCCCCATGGCCAATGAATATGTCACCTTCCATGCCAAAAAGGGTTTTGCCAGTATCATTAAATTAAGGATTTTCAGATAGGGTAGTTATCTTGGATTTTCTAGGCAGGCTCAACATAATTATAAGCGTCCTTATAATAGGGGAACAGGAGAGTCACAGTTAAGGAAAGAGGCATGACAACAGAAGCAGAGGTTAGAATTAGAAAAATTTGAAGATCCCACACTGCTGGCCTTGGGGATGGAGGAGGGGCCACAAGCCAAGGAAAGCAGGCAGCCTCAACAAGCTGAAAAAGACCAAGAGATGCATTCTTCACCGGAGCCTACAGAAGGAATCAGCCTTGCCAACACCTTGACTTTAGCCCAGTGAGAATGATTTGAAACTTCTGACCTCTAGAACTATAAGATCATAAATGTATGGGTTTTTTTTTTTTAAGCCACTAAGTGTGTGGTGGTTTGTTACAGCAGCCAGAGGAAAAATCATACGAGATGTAAGCTGGGACTCATGGAAACCACATTTCCTGATTCCTGGTCCATGCCTCTTGCCATGACCTCTTCCAGGAGATGCAGCGAACAGATGCAGCAGGGTCATTCTTTCCATTCTAGCAGGACGGCCAATATTATTTTAAGATTAGAGGCTGCCTATAAGAAAAGCAGAGGTCAGGCCAGGCGCTGTGGCTCATGTCTTTAATTCCAGCACTCTGGGAGGCCAAGGCGGGTGGATCATCTGAGGTCAGGCGTTCAAGACCAGCCTGGTCAATGTGGTGAAACCTCATCTCTACTAAAAATACAAAAAAAATCAGCCAGGCCTGGTGGCAGGTGCCTATACTCCCAGCTACTCAGGAGGCTGAGGCAGGAAAATTGTTTGAACCTGGGAGGTGGAGGTTGCAGTGAGCTGAGATGGCGCCACTACACTCCAGCCTGAGTGACAGAGCGAGACTCCATCTCAAAAAAAGAAAAAAAAAGTAGAGGTCATCTTTGTAACCATCTCACGCAAATAACTGGGATAGGCTTTATGGCCCTCTCAGATGCCGAGACTCTTAACAGTCCCAAGGTAAGACCACATGCACTAGGCATTCTCCGGGATGCATGTGTCACCTGGTCACTATTCAGATCAGCCCACTTGCAGGCTCACATTCTCATTCTTTGCAAGATTTTGCTCAAGCTCAGCACTAACAGCCATTAAGCATTTACTGGAAGAGCTCTTCATTTCTGATCCATAAAAACACAACTTTATTATACTTCCCATTTCATCTTGCATTCAGCATCCTATGTTCTTATACTCCATAATATCCTTATTAAACGATACACTTGGACCACTGGCAGGACAGCAAAAATAGGCTTTCCTGCCAAAGCTGCCACACAGCCTAGCCTTGGGAGATACTGAAGGCTCCAGCGGACTATTCACCAGTTTCTTGTACAATCTGACTTCCCAGACCTCCCAGCACATTCTCTGGGCTGAGGGACGGGGGAGCAGACACAAGGCTGGGGAATCAGTCATGTCTAGACAAGCCCTCCTTTGATAACATGCACTGCCCTCATCTTTCCTATTCTCCCACACAGGTGCCCTGGGATTCCCCCTACAATCATAATGCAAAGAAAAGGCTTTAACTTACAATTTTTTTGTTGTTCTTGTTAGGTGGAGTTTCACTCTTGTTGCCTAGGCTGCAGTGCAATGGCGCGATCTCGCCTCACTGCAACTTCTGCCTTTTGGGTTCAAGCGATTCTCCTGCTTCAGTCTCCCAAGTAGCTGGGATTACAGGCATGCGCCACCACACCTGGCTAATTTTTGTATTTTTAGTAGAGATGGGGTTTCTCCAAATTGGTCAGGCTAGTCTCGAACTCCTGACCTCAAGCGATCCACCCGCCTCAGCCTCCCAAAATGCTGGGATTAAAAGCATGAGCCACTGCACCCGGCCTTAACTTACAATTCTTTCTTTCATTCTCACTGCAATTCTTCAAAATGGTCCAGTGTCAGGACCCCATTTCTTTCTGTTGAAATTTACTGTGACAACACTCAAAAACATTCATTTCAGAGGGCGTTCATGTTGATAAAAACAGAGCAAACTGTGAACTCCGGCTTTAGGAATGACAAAACAAGGGTGCAGGCTGGTCGCGGTTCAGAAATGAAGACCCTATGCCTTTTCATGACACCAGTTTTAAGTGTTCAGGACTGTGCATCCTCTGAAGACATTTGCTTTTAAATAACACCCACATTGTCCCAGCCTGCCTCCCTGACAATGGGAAACCTTTGCACGGAGCTGGTTATGAATTATCAGAGGGCAGCGTGTGTGAAGAATTTTCTGAATGGCTGAAAAGCACCCTTTTTCCACATGCTGATAAGTCTCTAATAGCCGAACTACAACTCCCTGATGGAGAGAAAAGAAGAACCACATCCCACAGAATAACCCACTGGGCTCTCAGAAAAGGTGATTCTGATAGAAAATAACGGGCATGCTCTATATTTAAATGGGGCTGTGATTCAGCAGATTTACTCTAGTCCCAGAATTAACATCACCACCAAAGGAGAGGAGCCATGTCCTCGGGTCTCAAAAAATCACAGATGCTCACAGTACCAGGAGTCCTTCCCTACCAGTGGCTCCTGCATCCCTCAATACCAGACTCCTTCTCAGAAAACATTCACTAAGCACACATTACAGGTGAGTGCTCAGACTCTGGGAGTTGAACAGGGAGTAAAACACTCTCTTGTCTCAAGAAACTCATAGACAAGTGGTTAGATACCAAACAAGACACTCATAGCTTGATGAGTACTGGTCATAGAAGTCTCCACATGAGATCAGACATTGGGGAAAATGGCACTGAATATGGGCATTGAAGGCGTTGGCTGGGAGTGGGGGTTACAGAAAAAAGAACTGAATAGTGGGCAGAAAGAACACAAGAGTGACAATTAAGAATCAGGAGAGTAGTTTTCTCAGGGAGTTCAATAGGGTATAATCCCCTGAAGACAGTATAAGTTGGGGAAAAACAATTGTGGAAGACCCCAGAGTCATGGTAAGGAGTCCACAGTGGATCCAAGAGGCAATGACGAGACCTGCCAGCACTCAAAGCCAGAGGAGGGCACATGTGTTTGTTCACTCATTCATTCAACAAACATTTGGGGACCAGATCTTCTCCTGGTACTGCAGTGGGTGCTAGAGGTGGAAGAGTGAGCTAAAGAGACCAGCGCCCTCTTCTCCTAACACCTGCAAATCTGTTGTAAAAATAAAAAATTATTAAAACAAGAAAAATAAAGAACTCTGAGTATTAACAGTACATACGAGGAGCGAGGTAAATAGGGAGCCCAGGAAGCCTGCTAGTTGAGGGTCAGGAGCAACTAATTGTGTCTCGGCTGAGACCCAAGGATCTAGGCAGCCAGGCCAAGAAGGGGAAGGCGACAAGAGCAATAGAGCGCGTCAGGGAGAAGGAAGAGCAGGTGGGAGGAGCAGAGCCCACAGAGGGCGATGTACTCCAGGACTTAAAGGAACCTGGCATGGCTGAGCGGAGGATGCCAGATGATGGGAGGCAGGATGGTGGGGATTAGGTGATGGGCCAGAGGGGCTGACAGGGAGCAGGGTGGTGCTGTGATTTAGCTCTGAGGACTCTGAAGAACCAAGGAGACCTGCAAGAAAGTGGGGTGTTGTGTTTGGTCCATATCACAAAGGAGAAATGGCAGAGCCAGGGTGACAGCACTGGTGAGAGACGGGAAACGACACAGCTACAAGGCCGAGCTTAGACTCAACAGGAGGCAGCAACCCAGCCACGGAGTGAATAAGGAGAAGGGAGACAAAGACTACTCCCAAGTTAGGAGCCTGAACCACGTGGAGCTGGGAATGCTGACTGAGACGTCAGAGGAAGAAAGGAGGATTGGGAAGAAATAAAACAAGGAGCTGGGTTTAAGCATGAAGGAGTGAACACACTAACAAAAACACCACGTGATCAGCATCCTTCACCAATGGTCGCCAGGCCTTCAAGAGACGTCTCAAGGAATGGGAATCTCGTCTTTCCCAGACTGTGAACTCCATCCCTGACAACTGAATTGCTGGAGACCAGGTTCTTTCTCAAAGGGAGACAATGCCTGCCCCCCCATAACATGTATGCACTGATCCTGGTTCCCCACACAGGAGCAAATCACAATAAGCCGACTCCCTCTTAGTGTCACAGTTCCCCACAACTGGGAAAGATTCTGGTCATTTTCAATTCACTTACATCAGACGTCAGAATCATAAGCTTGTAGGCAGAGTGTCAGCGCCCTGCTACGTGCACTTCATTTCGACAACTTCATTTCACGTTGGAAGAACCTAAGGCCTAGCATGAAGAGCAAGTGTGCCCCAAATCACCCAGCTCCTCCGGCTGAGCTGACTGGAGATCCTGAGACAGCTGACTCCCTCCAGGGCTCTCTCAATATATCATGCTGCTGCGTGTAATCTAACTCCAAAACCCTATGCTGAGAGCATCCACATCTCGGAGGGAGTTCTTAGCTCTGCTCTCAGGAGATCCATTGAAATTAAACAGAGTTGAAAAATAAATAAACCCACGCAAAGTATGAATAGTATTTCCATGAATACAGGCAGCAACTCCGCTCCTTATTTACGGCTTCACCTGTCACAAAACCAAAAACTGAAGGGTGTCAATAAATGGATTGTAACGTTGTGATGGTTAATTACAGAGAAAATAATGTCTCTGCAGGCCCTTTGGGAAATGCACTGATGTCTGCAGTAACTGGCAGGGAGCTTCATGGGGGCATCACCTTTGTGTTCCAATAAATACTCAGCCTTTTCCAGAGTCTCAGGATCTCTGAGTCAGGCAGGGTAGGATGGGTCACCTTTTGTAACTGCCCCTCTCGCTCAGCTCCCTCCCACGATACTGGACTTATGTTTGTGCATCTCTCATGCTGGGTATTACACTACCTCCTGGGCAGCGCATCCCAGCTCTGGACAGAACGATCCTCATTATGAGGACATTGATATCTGGCTCCTTGCCACGTCCCTCCATGGTTCTGGGGCCACCAGAGCAATCCTCGTCTCTCTTTCAGGGGACAGCCCTTTGACTGTTTGCTGAAGCTGAGCATGTCCACCCTGAGCCTCTGCTTCTCCAAGGTGAACATCCTCAATTCTTCCCACCATTTCTTACATAACCAGATTTGAACGGGCACTGTCACTCACCTGGATTTTCCTAAGCGTGCTGCCTCATCTAGGCTGCCCTTACAGCGTGGCGTCCACAAATACAAATGCAGCAGCCCGAAAGCACACTAACTGACACTCAGTTAAAGAAATCTGTTGCCTTTGTCATCCCAGCTAAAACACTGCGTTAACATGCCCACATCACCCAGTCCCGACTACATGCAGCTTGAGATTTGGTCCCAAGCGTGGGGTTCATTCTAAAGGATCATGTTGATAGATACAGCATCTACCCCTAGTCTGTCATGCTGCCTCAAAGTATTTTCATGATATTTCTAGGTTCCCATAATCTATCTGCCAGTCTGGTGAAACTGCTCAAAGCTAGTCATCACAGTCACGCCACCGGCCATGATGCTTCTAAGCTACCTTCAAAATGACCGTAGACACATCAAACCATAAACACAGCCAGTTATGAATGCGGTTTACTTCAGCTTCTAATCTCTTCTCTTTGGGAAACCATGCCATTTGCCTTTGGTGGCCATCCCCGTCACCCAATCTCATCCCATGTGTTTTAAGCAACTCTCCATTATTCTGTGACCAGAAATAGGCACAGGGCTTAAAGTTAACAAAAAAGTGTCAGCCTCCCTCATTACCCTCCCATAATTGCAGTGACTGGTCTCAGGAGGAATTACCACCGGCAATTCAGAGACAATATTGGGGAATCAGAAAAAGGAAAAAATTCGCTTTCTACTGGGATTGACGAGAACAGGATGCAAGTGTGAAACTTCCTCTATGGAGAAAAGTCACCCTGAGAGAAACCAAGGCAGAGAAAAGTAGAACAAAGGGACAGAGAAAGACCTAGCTACAAAGCCCCTGGATCCAACTTTGCCTGAAGCCTGCCGTATCTTTGAACTTGCAACTCCTATTAACTATCAAATTTCCCTTTTCGCCAAAAGCCAATTTGGGTTGGCTTTCTGCCAAAGAGTGCAAATCAAAATCCTGCAACTTTCCTCACCCAGATTGTGTGACGACCTGTCAAATCCCTTACCAAATTTTAATCACTTATTGAGGCCCCCATCTACAGCATGGTATTGTAGTTAAAAAGTCAAGCTACTGAGTCCAATCCAGGCTCCATCTTGACCGCCTTTGGGACCATGGACACATCACCGAAGCTTACCTGCCTCATCCTCCCCGCTATAAGATAGGTATATTAACTGTACCTGCCATAAAGAATCATTGTGAAGAAAGAGTGAACCTATAGAAAGTCCTATAACAATACCTAGCATGTAAAAATACTCAAAATACTAGCTGCTGGTACTGTCATCATCACTGTCATTGTTATGCCATTATTATTATTACTAGTAAGTTACTCAAGTCAAAAGTCAACGTTTTACTTATTAAACCTATGCTAGCATGGGGTACCTCTGCCTTCTTTTGTAAGGCGTTTCCCATTATCTCTGGGAGAAAGTTTCCTTAAGTCAAGACCAACATCAATCCCCCTTCCCCCTCTAATCCCTCTTCCAAAAACTTACCATCCACTGCCATGGCATAATTACCTCTATCCACCTGCTGAGATGAAGGTTCTGACTGCTCCAGGGATGCAGCTGAGGGGTGGGAACAGGGACAGGGGTGTGTCCCCCGGCCTTGGCACTCGGCTGAGCATCATGAGCTCCCCCTGCCATGCAGGCGCACAGTTCCACCTTCCTTATATTCAGTCTAGCTAACTCAAGGCAAATCTCAGAAAGCGAAGTGAAGTTCCTAATTAAAAGGTAGCCTTGAGCTGCCAATAAAATCATGCATAAAGGAAACGTTTAAAAATACAGTTGTGACTTCCTTGAGACAGATTTTCATTTGAGATCTTTTTTCTTAAATTCAAGTGTGGGGGTAAATAAAAATAAAGTCAGCCCATCACCACTGCTGTTCCCTCCCTCTCTGAAGCCTAGAAAACCATCTTTGAGAGGCAAAACATTGCTCCGTATTTGAAACTGCTGGCTAGAAAAATGGCAAGTCTTGCTGTTCCCACTTATTTCTGGAAAGTAGCAGAGATCATCATTTGTTTTTATTTGTTTGGGGAGAGCAAACTCTTTGCTGCCTCCCTGTGCTAGGCCAGTCATGTAACGGATCATCTTTCATCCCCAGCCCAGACCTGACAACTCGAACAAACCTCTCCCACAGCACCCTGCCTTCCTCCATCACAAACGCACGACGCAGCATGCTGCGATCCTTTGTTACCTATCTTCTCCACTATACTGTGACTCTCCAGATCTGTTATCTCCATATTCTCAGCACCAAGTTTAGTGCAGGCATCCAATAACACCCCCACCACAAAGCTGAATGGATAAATAAATGAATGGATAGATGGACCAACTCATGAAATATATGGCCCTATGAATTGGCTCAGTCATTTCCCCAGGGCCCAACCTTTTTCCACACAGTGACTGACTTGATTAGACATCTGTGCACCCACCACCCTCCCACTGCATCAAGGTATGCCTTATTTTGGTTGTTTTGCCCTTGTTCTCCTCATACTGATGACTGCCTCCAACCACCTGTGTGACCTCAGACACGTCACTTTCCAAGACTAGAAATCCACCTTCCTATTAGACGGCATTGCGTTTCTTTTCTAGGGTTCTGTAACAGCTCATGTTTCCTTTCTTCTCTCCCTCCCTCTCTCACTTTGGCTTCCGGTCTTACCTTCGAAGCTCCCAGAAAACAGGTAAATCCAGGTGACAGCTGGGATGCAGAGAAGACTCAACAAGGCAGCCAGGAATTTCCGTCTCCCCCTGCAGATTCCCAGCATCCTCTCGGAAGTGGCAATCCCTAATCCCAGCGCCGTTTCTCTGTCCGGAGCATGAAGTCCTCGGCCTCCCTCATAATACTTTCTGAAAGGAAGAGAAGGGGGAAGGCCTGAGTTCTTAGCACTGGAGACAGATGTAAGTTACCAAAGAGAAATATCTCACAGATCCTGAAAAGGGTTCAGCTGATCTAGGTTTCCTGCTAACCTTTCATCCCAAGAGATGATGCTGCAGTCTTGCAGTCTTCAAAACTGAGAGAATAAGTAAGTAACAAAAATTGTAAGACACCTCTCTCTCTCTCTCTTTCACACACACATACATACACACACACACACACACTAGTACAAGGACCATTTAGTTAGCACCTATTATGTACCAGGCAAGGACCATGTGCTGCTGTGTTTCAAAAGAAGACTAGAACAGGCTGGACTCACACCTGTAATCCCAGCACTTTGGGAGGCCAAGATGGGTGGATCACTTGAAGTCAAGAGTTCAAGACCAGCTTAGCCAATATGGTGAAACCCTGTCTCTATTGAAAATACAAAAATTAGTTGGGCAGGGTGGCATGCCTGCAATCTTAGCTACTCGGGAGGCTGAGCCAGGAGAATGGCTTGAACCTGGGAGGCGGAGGTTGCAGTGAGGTGAGATCGTGCCACTGCACTCCAGCCTGGGGGATAGAGAGAGAGGAAACAAGGAAAGGAAAGAAAGGAGAAAGAGAGGCGGCGGAGGGAAGGAGGAAGAGGGGGAGCAAGCAAGCAAGAGTAGAACAGATGATGGATTCAAAAAAGTGTAGTCTAATGAGAGACAGAAACAGAAAAGATCTATGAGAACCCCAAGCCGAGATCTGCATGGACCACTCTGGAAGAGCAGATGAAGGTGCTGACTGCCCTGTGTGTGGTGAGGACGGCAGAACCGTTCCTACATTCTGGGCAGAGGAGACTGAGAAAGGCACTGGTGTTGACTGAAGAGTACATGCCAAGGCAAGGAGATGGGAGAGGCCACCACCTCCATGGGACGGTACCCTAAGCACGGCTGAAAACCTCAACACACTCAATAGAGACTGTCTTCATAGCTTCCACCTTCAATAGGGAAGAAGCCGTCCAGAAAATCACAGAAACCATTAAAACATGTAGAGAAGGGGTAAGAACAGACATACAGCCTGGGGAGGGAGTATCCTCAGACCATGGCAGCAGACTGGCCGTGATGTATTAAGGGAAGAGGGAGAAGGTCAGTGCAGAGTGGATGGCCCATGATCTTTCACCTAAGTATCTGACCAGGGAATCATGAAACCTATAAAGGAGTTAAAAAAAAAAAATCCTCAGACCTCATCTCTACCCACCTCCTAACATAGGTGTCATGCTCACTACACGTGGAAAGATAAACCCACATGGTGCCTCCCTAACAGAGTGGAACTCACCCATAGGACACAGCTATAAAAAGCTTCAGATTCCCTAAGAGATGTCTATGAAACACCTAGCCTGGTTCTCCCCCTTCTGTATTCCCAAATGCATCCTTCCCTCTTTGGTAACCCTTGTACCACCTGACAGTGGTCTGGCTCAGCTGACTTCTTCCCCCACCAGTCTTGGCATTTCCAGAAGACAGGTACCCACTCCATCAGATCCACTTGCGTTCCTTAAGAATTCGCATACTGCCTGTCAGCTGCAAGTGTCTGATAATTGTCTGTTAAATGAATAAATGGAATCAGATTCTATCCAGAGGCCACCGTCTCAAGCTTCAGGAGTCTGTATTCAGCGAGCTGCCAGCAATAAACACCTAATGGAGCCGATCTCAACTGTCAGTGCTGGGCCTCCTTCTGCAACCACTCTGACACGATTTTCTAAATGGCCGCCTTCTGGAACAGATGAAAGACCATACGGCTGGAGGGTGTGGACTAGAAAGTAAAATTGAAAAAGCAAAATCCTTCTGAACAGAGAATGTTGACTTGAAAAAAGTCACCTCTAGGGAATGTTCATCTGAAGCATAAAAAACAAACCCTACGCACACACTCTGCTAGTCACAGAGAATGAGAACCACCAAGACCCATGAATCTCTTAGGACAAAAGGAAGTGCAGAAAAAGAGGGCTATGCAGTTAGAGAGAGATGAGTTCAAGCCCAGATGCTGCACTGGACTGGCTGCACCCTGACAAGTCCCCCGTCGCTGGATAAGCTTCCTTATTCATCTATAAATTGGGATGATACCCTCTATCTTGGAGGGTTGCTCTGAGGCCGAAATCAGAGAGCCCTTGATGAAGTACTTGCCAAAGATTTGTTAAGTACATTTCAGGAGTGATCCTTCCCAGAGGGCAGAAAAGCGCCCTTAATGAGGTTTTCTCTCTCTCCACTCCCAGACTTCCCCCACAAGATTGGGTAGAAAACAGATCCCAAGAAACAGGTATTGCCCAATACGCCTGATAGGTGACTTAAACCTGAAAGATCCACCTATTCAATTCTCCTTCGGGAGTTCCAGTTCTCCCTAAGTATCTGTGAAGCCTCAAGTCCCTCATATAAAATGGTATAGTATTTGAATATAACCTACACCTATCCTCCTATATACTTTACTCTAAATCATCTTGAGATTGCTTATAATACTTAATGTAGGCCAGGCACAGCGGCTCGTGCCTGTAATCCCAGCACTTTGGGAGGCCAAGGCAGGTGGATCACCTGAGGTCAGGAGTTCAAGACCAGCCTTGCCAACATGGTAAAACCCCATCTCTACTAAAAATACAAAACTTAGTGAGGCATGGTGGCACATGCCTGTAGTCCCAGCTACTTGGGAGACTTAGGTAGGAGAATCACCTGAACCTGGGAGGCAGAGGTTGGAGTGAGCCAAGATCATACCACTGCACTCCAGCCTGGGCAACAGAGTAAGACTCCATCTCAAAATAATAATAATAAATTTTTTAAAAACTTAACAAAAAATTACCTAATGCAATCTGAATGCAACATAGTTATATTGTATTGTTTAGAAAATGACAAAACAGTTTGAACATTCAGTAAGGATGCAATCATCCGTACATTTTTTTCTGAAGATTTTCAATCGCAGTTGGTTTAACCTGTGAATGTGGAACCCTCAGATATGAAGGGCTAACTGTACCACCACATTAAAATCACAATTTTTGTTTTTTACTTATAGCAATAAGTCAAGGCAACTAGCAGTAAGTAGCAATTATATGTCAAGCACTTTTCTGTATTTTTTTCACATGTAACTGCTTGTGTAATTCTCAAAATAACTTATGAGATTAAACATTATTTCCAGTCCCCACTACACGGATGAGAAAACTAAGGCCTAGAGAGATTAATTAACTGGCCGAGGATTACACATACCTAATGAGAGGCAGAAACACCTCAGGCTCTGCTCCCCCTCAGCAATTGATCCTAAGGTCCCTTGCCAGACGGTATTTTTCCTTTTGCTTTAACCTAAATCCTTCGTATTGAATCTTATGCTTATTTCTTTCACATAGTTTAACGTATCATAACTATTAACTGTCATTCCAAAAAAAAAAAAAAGTACAATAGAAAGACACTGAAAAGCTATAGACAGGCCGGGTGCGGTGGCTCACACCTGCAATCCTAGCACTTTGGGAGGCCAAGGTGGGCGGATCAAGAGGTCTGGAGTTTGAGACCAGCCTGGCCAACATGGTGAAACCCTATCTCTACTAAAAATACAAAAAGCTGGGCATGGTGGCAGGCGCCTGCAATCCCAAATACTAGGGAGGCTGAGGCAGGAGAATCATTTGAACCTGGGAGGGAGAGGTGGTCTTGAGCCAAGATCATGCCATTACACTCCCGCCTGGGAAACAGAACGAGACTCTGTCTCAAAAAAAAAAAAAAAAAGTTATAGACAAATTTAAACTTTAAAGAAAGGGAAGAAGACAGAAACTGAGCTCACTTGGTATTAACAATATTTAAATAACACCAGGGAAAAAATCTTTAATAAAATACTTATTTTCCTTCATTCCTCTATCTGCAGAAGTTAATATCAACATGTACAATTTGTACAAAGTTTTAAAACAGTCTATGGTGGTTTCCCTTTTATGATAACATGGGCATCTGAATTAAACCCAGCAGGTAGAAAAGTATTCCTTTATGGATTTTACTTTTAAATGATACTATGCACTATAAACACATTTTTTAAAAAAACTCTCAATCTGTATCAGAAGTTACTCCAGGAAGTCAACACAGGAATCAACACAAGAAGAATGGATGGAAGAAACAGGAGATGGGCTGGAAATTACATCCCAAACACAAACAAATGTTGATTCATTAACCAGCCTCTAACTTGCTCTCTCCCTATTGCTGCCTGGGGCCAGGGAGGCCTCCCCACCTGGTAACCCAGGTATCTAAGAGTCATCCCTAAATACCTCTCCATTACTTCTAACATCCAACTCCTCCGCCAAGCTGGTCAACTCCTCTCCTAAACATGTACTCCATCTGTTGTCCCCCATCTGTCTTAACCAATGAAATTTACATTCATGAAGATACATTGTACAAACCAAAAAAATCACCATGGTCTGTTTTTTGTTTGTTTGTTTGTTTTTTGAGATAGGGTTTCGCTCTTTCACTCAGTCTTTAGTGCAATGCCACAATCACAGCTCACCGCAACCTCCGCCTCCCGGGTTCATGTGATTCTCCTGCCTCAGCCTCCCGAGTAGCTGGGATTACAGGCGCATGTCACCATGCCCAGCTATTTTTTGTATTCTTAGTAGAGAAAGGGTTATGACATCTTGGCCAGGCTGGTCTCAAACTCCTGATTCCTCAGGATCT
>CAUYLG010063089.1:0-22590 GCA_963573385.1 Cacajao melanocephalus | reverse complement strand
GCATATGGATGAAAAAAGCTCAGGGGCAGAGGAGTATAAGAACAAAGGAAGGGATGTGTATCGGTGTGTGTCATGCAAGAGGGTTATCCGGATGTAGATGGGAGAGAAACTAATGCCACACTAAAAACTTTGAGCTTTGTTGTGAAGACAATTAAATGAATGTTTCTAAATTAGAAACAGACCCGCACTTTTGTTGGGGCACACATCATGGAGTTGATTGCAGGGAAGGTGACCAGGGTAGCAGTGAAGTAGAAATCATGGACAGAAGAGGCTGACTGGGAGACCATGTTGGCTTTCTTTTTCGTGTGTGTGTTTTTTTTTTGTTTTTTTTGAGACGGAGTCTCACTCTGTTGCCCAGGCTGGAGTGCAGTGGTGTGATCTTGGCTCACTGCAGCCTTCACCTCCCTGGTTCAAGTAATTCCCCTGCCTCAGCCTCCCTAGTAGCTGGGATTACAAGCACATGCCACCACGCCTGGCCAATTTTTTTTTTTGTATTTTTAGTAGAGACGGGGTTTCACCATGTTGGCCACACTGGATCTCAAACTCCTGACCTCAGGCAATCGCCCACCTCGGCCTTCTAAAGTGTTGGGATTATAGGCATGAGCCACTGCACCTGGCCAGCTTTCTTTATATGCTTGAAGAGCTATTATGTCAAAAGAAATTAGAATTATTCTATGCAGCACTAAGGGGCCAAAATAGCACTTATGTGCATGCAGATTTTGATCAATAAAACAAGTAAGTTCCTAACAATGAAAACTTCTATGAATGAAACAGATACTTTGTAAAATAGTGAGTAAGCCCTTGGCCACCCAAAGATTTTGTGCTGGGTTGTTAGAGTGTCCAAGTGGTTTCCAGATTTTGAGATTTCAAGAATTGGTCAAAGCAGTGAAAGGGAAGAGTCAGAGTTACTAACCTTTAATTTTGTCAAGTAAGAATATTGCGGTCTTACTTGCTAATGTGGTCCAGCAACTCAGGTAATTATTATTTATTACATTTAGATTGGGAAAATCATCATCATTAAAACAGTATCATGGTAAGCCCTCAGGAACTTGACGGAAGTTACAGAAATGATATGGTGATCCAGGTACCAAATGCTGTAATAATTAGTACAACAAATGTCATTTACAATTCCAGAAATAGTAAAAAGAGAAATATCAGCCACAAATAGTTATCATAGAGGGCAAAACTTTCCATTTCTTTATTATGATAAGTCACAAAGATTCATTGATGCATATTTTATCACAGCACTCTTGCCATATGTGATCTGAAGTTTCTGAGTGCATCCCCAGGGACCACAGTTACTGATATAGATAATCAAGAATTCCTTTTATGCTCCTCTCAATGCTGCCACAGCTCAGATTGAAATTAGCATCTTTTACAATGAAGTACTAGCTGCTGTCACAAACAGACATGACAGTTGGAGAGAGAGGCCTGTTTGTCCAGTTATTCTTCATGTCTCCAGTTCATTATGGTTTATTAAGATATGTTCTGTAAGTTCCTGAATGAAGAGACTTTGAGTTTTGCACAGTGATTATCATTTAAACAGAGGCATTGAGAAGCTGTTCCCCAAGGAGGGTATGGGCAGTGATGAAGGTCAAAGATTAAAAAAATAAGCACTTTTTAAAAACGATAATCATTTATTTTCTCAAAATACATGTTTATACATGGCTTTATCTCATACTCATAGTTTGAAAATCACTTTTCATTGTGGAAGCATTTTGAGAGGAGGTTGATAAATGTAACTCAACATGTACTGAGAATATACTAGACGTTTCTACAAATTTTCTTATGACATGGGTATTCATGACATCCATCTCATGACACAGGTAGTAGGAATATATTTTTTAAAAAGACATTAAGTTATTTGACTAAAATTACAGAGCTTGTACACAGATTTAGGCATTCCAGTGCTGCTTTTTTAAACTACCCCCCATATCACCTAAAAATTTTTTTTTTAAAATTAGAGTTTGCAGTTACTTTTGTTACCCAAAAAGTAACATAGAGGCAAAATAAACAAGTTCTTTTCTGCTGGTAATATTTGCAGCTACGATTTATTGTGTTTCCTGTGTGTTAGGGAAGGTACAAAATGTTTCATGTTGATAATCAAATGTAATTCCTTTGAGATCAGCATTATTACTCCCACTTTTCAAATGAGTGAACCTGGTCAAAGAAATGAAGTAACTTGTCTGGAAATTCAAGTAACTTGCTCAGGGAGAGGCAGGAGCATGATTTAAAGTCAACCACACTGTAACATCTGTTGGCTGACCCCCCACCTGAGGCTACAGGAGCCTATCAGAGGATGGTGGGAGTAAAATGGGATGGTTTAGGGCAGTGGCTCTCAACAAGTAATCCAGCATCTCTACCTAGATAGTGTTATTCTGTAGACAATGCACTTAACCATTGCACAGTACTGCTACTTTGTGTCTTCCAAGATTTGTCAGGGAGTCTGCATTTCATGTTATAGCTATTGTGGACTTACTGACAATTATTTGGTGTCCTTCCTTCACTCATCATGAGTGCCATCAAACCAGGATAATTCACATAGGCACCAAGATGTTGCATGCTAGAAGAGAAAAGTTTCTGAGCTGTATCAGAGACTGGAAGATGCTAATGAGTGCCATTTCCTCTTCCTGAGCACACAAGAAGAGAACGTTTTCCAGCCTCCCTTGCTGTTAGGTTGAGGTCATATGGCAGCGTTCTGGCCAATGAAGGGCATTTTTATTACTAACTGTAAAACATTCTGAAAGAGCCTCAGCACTTTCTGCCTTTGCTCCCCTGCTGACTTTGAGAAAAGATTTCTGCCTTCTACCTAGAGGAAGTAGAGACACCAGATGGAAGCCCCCCAAATTTCTGATTCATTGCTTAGAGGAAAAGCACTCAAAAGGATCACCTGACATAAACCTGAACTTTGATGTGAATAAGAAATAGAAGACTATGGTGTGAAGCCACTGAGACTTGGTGTTTTTCTTAGAATAACTAGCGTGTATTACCCTATTTAGCTGGCAGTTCACACTTCAGCCCTGTTTGCAGTAATGGCTTTGAACCCTCAGATTATACCCGTTCCTCTTCCCAAGAAGAGAATGATAAGATTCAGTTATTCACTTATGGTTTCTTTGGATTAAGGATGGAATCTTGCATGGAATCATCATCCATCTACATGATTACCATGATATATTAACTCAAGAATGCTGGAAGTCCTGTCCTACAACCAAGGTGATTATGAAAGGTAGTACATTCCCATTGGGAAGTTAAGTGTCCTGCAAAAGGAAGAGAATGAAGGCTTGGTGATCAGCAATAATTTTTTTACAGAAATTTAAACAAAAAGTATAAGGGCCAGAACATAAAGTAGTAGAATAGAGAGAATAACATAGATTTTTGGGGGTATTTCTGAAGAACAGATAGCAATAGACACTGCTAAGCAGTGTGAAATGACCAAAGCAGTATAAAGGCAGTTTAGGAGGGAGAGAAGGGACCTGGTGGGAGGACAATGTATTATACATGCAGGAGCAATGACATGGAGGTCCTGGAATCTAGTCTCAGATTAGTCAACTACTGCGTGACTGCTAGGAAAGTCACTTAAACTCAGTGGATTCCAAACAACATGCAGTGATTTCTTACGGCTTGAGTGAATGTAAATTTAACAAATACATTAGCTAATAAGCTTTATTGGTAGAAATGTCACTTTTGCCTTGATTTTTTAGTCATCCATTTAAATCTTTGGTTCATGTAGTTTGTGGAAATATGAGCCAAATTACATTTGACAACCTGCAATGTGAGATAGATCAAAACATCCAATTTTGATATTGTCTGTCTTTTTTTTTTTTCTTCATCTGTCACTTGCATGTGGCAATTTAGAAGTTTATATACTCTCTGGCCTAATGTAGGATGTTGCTGCATTTGGTTTTTTGGTCTTAGTTAGGAGAGATATGGCCTGAATGAAGATGTTCCAATACTCATTGCAGAACTCCTAGGTGCTCAATCTGTAGATATCCAGGGAAAAATAATTGTCACTGTGCTGTGTGGGAGTGAATCTTTAAAAAGTTCATGCCAACAACAGTGAAAAGGGCATCCTTCTTTACATGGCAAAAACAGAATGGACTCATTATAGAATCTGTAGGAAACATTCATTAAGAACTTAAATTTCTTCTAAATTAGCCTATTTCCTGGATGTCTCCTATTCATACATCTCAACCTGGGAAGACATATTCAGAGAAGGAGTCCTCTAGGTTCAGCCTGTAAATGAGTATTTCAAACTGCTAACAGTTAATGAGTTTCTTTTGTTTTCCCTGGGAAAGCGCCAATCTCTAGGGCTTAAATTCACCTGTTCATTTTTGGATTTGGGTTGGATCTGCTAGGAGGAAGCAGATGGTGAAAGTCAAACAGGAGATTTTTTTAACTGCTAGGGCACACAGAACAGATTTGCCAAAATGCCATCTATTGTCTAGAATTCAGAGATGGAGACCATGGTTAGTTGTTCTGGTAATTCCAATGTTTCTAACAGCCACTCCTAAAGTGATCATTTAGAAAGAATACACATTTCAACCCCCACAGTCTAAAAGCACAGCCTACATGCAGTTTAAAAATAAATTTACTTCCTCCAACGCATTACAAAGCAACGCCTAGATTCTAAGGAGTAAAAACAAAATGTAGCTATTCATATTTTTAAAAGGCTGAAAAATTTACCCCTCTCCATACAATCCTGCTTTACTGCCCCACAAAGCTACACCTAGATTCCAGGGAATAAAAATAAAATGTAGTTATTCATATTTTTACCAAGTTGAAGTTTGTTCCCTTTTCACATAATCTTGCCCTACTGCTCCCTCCCAATTCCCCTCCGAATGTTCCTTTTCCTCTCTCCACACTAATTGTATTATCTTATCCCCGCTTTCCACCTTGCAACCCCTCCTTTAAATGGGGTGACAATCTAGATTTCTCATGTTTTTACGGCTATGTGACTTGGATAATGGGCTGACAGAAATGTGGACTCAGAACATTCCCAGCACTGAACTGACACAGTGGTGTGTTTCAGGGTTGCTGTAAAGCCCTGGGCTGTTGGTATCTATGTGCCCCCACCATTCAGAATGGGAACTCTACCATCGGAAAGCAGAACCCCTATCTGCTTTGAAGAAAGTTATGATTCAGCTGGGGGGAGAGAAATTAAACATCAGAGATTACAACTGGTGAGGATACCATCAAACATGGTGCACAAGTGCAATTTAATATAGGGGAAAATATCAGTCTTGGGGGTGGGGCAGAGTAATCTATGGCAATTGTTTGAGGTCTCCTTCAGACAGAGTAGTTTTGAGCCATCTTTTGGGAAAAGGATTAGAGATAGCTCGAAAGAAATATAGTTTCCTCAAGGTGTGGAAATGATATGAGCAAGCCTGTGGCAGAGACAGGTCCTAAAAGTAAGGAAAGTAACACATTTGGCACAAAAAGTTCATATTTTCATTTAAAAACATTAACTGAGACCTAAAATGTTCCAGTGGACCCTCCTCCCCACCAAAAAGTGAAGTCAATTATAACCAGGAGAAAGGCTGATAGTAGGTAGCTCTGAAAACATAAAATAACACATGAGAAGCCAAACTTTGTAAAGGTAAGATTCTATATGCTCAGGAAGTGTCTTCATTGCTATAATCATCAACTAATAAAACTATGTTTGAGTTCTTTGTTGGGGGAACAGTTGATAATATTTGGCCAAAAATAAATTGTGAGTTTTAGGAAAACGTTAGCCACATGTCCATCTGAAAAAAGAGTGTTGTTTATGAATTTCTCAAAGTCTCTAAAAACTTATGTATGGCATTTCCCCTCCTAATTTATATTGAGGAAACTCTAAATTACCCTAGAGGAGCCCCTGTGAGGAGAGACTGGAGAATAGATAAGATATAAAGTGGCTGTTCCAAGGTAAATCATTATTTCACATTTATTGACAACACCTTAATTATATCTTTGTTGACAGCTGTTCACTTTGTGTACACAGTTCTTTTGAAACAATGCATATTCCAATTTGCCTTCGAACAAGAGAAGTGTTTAACAAAGCATGTTTTTTGTTTTGTTTTGTTTTTGTGGCCGGGCTTCCTGCCTTCCTTCCTTCCTTCCTTCCTTCCTTCCTTTCTTCCTTTCTTCCCTCCCTTCCACAGGCTGTCACTCCATCATCACCCAGGCTGTGACATGATCTCGGCTCACTACAACCTCTGCTTCCCAGGTTCAAGTGATTCTCATGCCTCTGTCTCACATGTAGCTGGGATTACAGGTGTGTGCGCCACTACACCTAGCTAATTTCTTTGGTTTGTTTTATTTTTTTAGTAGATATAGGGTTTCACCATGTTGGCCAGGCTGGTCTCAAACTCCTGGCTTCAAGTGATCCACCCACCTCGGCCTCCCTAAGTACTGAGATTATAGGCATGAGCCACTGTGCCTGGCCTGTTTTTGTGTTTTTGATAGTAGTAAACAGTCTGGGGACTGTTAGACCTAGGGTTGTGTCATTAACATTTGTTGGCAAAACTTCCTCGGTTAATCTTTCCCATATCTTCTCCCATTCCTTGCTCTCAGACTGTCAAATTTCTAAAATCACAGCAACTATAAAGAAACAGAAAGCAAGAGCAAAAATAGATGGGTCATTGGGTTATCTAGTACACCAAGCAGAAGATAAGCCCAGCACTGGCCAGGTGGGTACAGCATGCCAGCATCCCAGATGGACATGTTGGGAGGAGCTGAAATGACATAGGAAGGGGACCAAGAGCAACTTCCAAGTTTGGGCACCTGGACTTTACTTACTTGACTCATCTTTTGAAAAATGAAATTGCCAGATCCAGGGCTTACCTGTGTTCAACTCAAATATAAAAAATCACTCACCTACTCAACTATAAATTATTTCAGATCATTTACATTTTCACATAATCCTGACCTGTTCTCTCAATTAGTGTAGATAATGATAATTGAACTAAACTATGTAATTAACCTCATATCTACCTAGATTTCTCTTCTTTTGCAAAACCTCAAAGAAAAACGTGTGTCAAACTTTTATTTTAATATTTTCATGTTCCTTGAAAATTCTACTTACTCTCATAAATAAAGAATACTTGTCAGAAGCTATGCTTTTCAGTTTTTTAAAAAACAATTTTTTTTCTGAGCTCCTTCCATAAATTGTTTATTGTTCAACATGGCTGTGACTTTTCAATGCAGTTACTTATTTTTCATGCCTTCAATTTGGTTTAAATATTTCTTTTACCCAGAATCAAATGCATAAAAGGTTTCCTTTCATCTCAAAGATGCAAGTTATTTTTCTTATCTTCTATGGGAAATTAATAATGGTAGGGTCAATGTGGGGAAGGAAGTTAGCGGACGCCTCTAACTTAATGACTGCATATTGTAATAGAAATAACTCATAACAGTGATGCATTTCCTCTCTTCCCTTTTGATAAACAAGGACATGACTTAGTGGTCATTCTTTTTCTTTTCTATTTTGCACTTACTCCTGTCCTAGTTATTAAAAAACCTAGCCAATGACTTCTAAAGGCAGTATCACCTGAGGTCAGCTACACTTCTCAGAATTAGACAGAAGGATAGAGATGGATGCCATAATGACTTCTGACACACATTGGCTCAAGGAAATTGTAAAGCCCAGGGCTAAGGTACTGGCAGCAGCACTTGCCTGGTATATTCTTCAATGCTCATAGGATCTGTCTGGTCTTAAGTCTGGTGAATCCAGAAATGGTGGCACCCCTGTTTCCTTCCCATGGCAATCCTAGCCTGTTTTGTCCAAATCTCCAAACAGCTTATCAGATCTTATGTTCTGAGTGGCTCCTGCAGGATGGAGGGGCTGCTCTCCTAGGTTCGTACTCCATCCTGCATGCTTTTCAGAGCTGTTTCCCATGATTCATTAAGACATCTGGGTTCTTGATTCAGAACATTTCCCATCACGAAGTATACTAAGAACATTCTTTTATATAGGTTCACCCCTAAGAAACAGAGTAAAAACTTAGGGGAAAAACATCAGTGTGCTAATCTCCATTCCACTTCACAAATTCATATAAATGTTCTTCAAGCCACAATTTGACACGAAGGAATGGTACTCTGATGAGCAAATGTAATGGTAAGAGGTTCATCAAGGCAGTTATTTTAGACATGTGCCTGGACAGGTCATGAACATTCAGCATAAAACTGTTTCATTAACAGTAGATGACCCTGATCACTGACAGATGAAGAAATGGGCTTTTCCTCAGCTCTGCAGACCTCAGGGCCCAGCAAAGCCTCCTGCCTCTTGGCAAAAAAACTATCCCACCAAGAGCTGCATAAGATGCTGTTTTAAGTCCTATGATCAGTGCTTGGGCTCCCTTCTACGACTGCCTTGATTCTTTGCAAGAATAGTGAACATAGACCAGGGCAGCAATAACTTTAGAAAGCAAATGCTGAACAGTGTTTTAAGTCTTCTGCTGAATATCGTCTGGAATGGTGGCAGCACTGCCTAAGAATAGGAAGTCACCAGATTTAATTTGCAAAGTTAATAGTAACCTCATCTACATCAGAGTTACAGATAGGCTAAACGCAGTGTCCTCTGGCAGAATGGTTTAGAGGTTTTCAGTGTCTTTCTGGCATTGAAATGATAAAGGCAGAGAAAGTAGTTTTTAAAGTCAGTTTGGTTTTATGACATGTTCACCAGAATAATTATAAGACAGAAAATAACCAAAGGAGATAATCATCATCAGAAGAGAGCATGATCTCTCATGATAAAATTATCTTTAAAAAACCCTTGATAATTAGAATTTTCTGAACTGGTGGAAATGAAAGTCATGATTTTGTTTTGCATTAGTCCCTTGCAGTCTGGAGGTCTAGGTTCTAATTCTCTAATTTATAGAACAGCATCTGAAATGCCATTACCAATCTTTCTTCTATAGACATTTTTTTAAAGCCCTAAAAATGCTATTTTGCTCATTTACTTAAAGTCAACTCATGGTAATTTGCACTATTTGAAGGAAGTGACATCATGGATAAGAGAAAACAGCAAATAATTTTTTAAATGACGTATTTTATTCTTCAGAAGATATTTTAGTTATCTGCATTTTAAATAGCCATATGTCTCAGACTCTAGAAACTGGCAACATTTCAAATTAAATAGTGCATCCCTGCTGAAAGGATGAGGTGGCATACTGTAGTATTATAGTTACAAAACAGACTTCATAATTTTGGCCAGACTCAGGTTCAAGCAGTGAGGCTAGAGTAACTAGCTGTGATACCTTGGGCAACTTATTTATCTTCTCTGTGACTTCATTTCCTCTGTTACTAAATGGTGATGATACTTGTATCTCATGGTGTTATCAAGAATAGAAGGGATAATACTGATGAAGTGCTTTTGACAGGGCTTGGTCCATAGTTAGTGATTCTTATTTTATATGGCACATGGTAAGATTCCTTTTCCAGTGTCTCCTCTCTAATTTACCTCTATGACTGGCTATGCAGGTTAGAGAAAATAGTACATCTTGCTTTTCTTAACAGAAGTACACAGAGTAGTTTAGAAGGTCAACCAATGGCCTCTAAGAAAGAGTTCATATGCACCACAGGCTAGAAGGGACCTTGGAGAACCTCTGGTACTTTCCCCAGTCTGATGTCTGTGCTCAGACTCCCAGAGGCCAGGCATCTGCACATTTTCCTCTGACTGCTGGGAACTCATTGCTCTCCAGAAAGCCCACTTCAATGTAGGACAATTCATCATTGGGAAGCTCATCAGCTTGCTGGGATAAAATATGCTTCTTTGGAATAAAATACACTTCCCATTCATTGACCCTGGTCCCAGGCCTTCATGGCAATGCAGAATGGATATATTTTCTGTTTCACGTGAAGATATTTCAGATACTTGAAGAGAATTATTGTGCTCCCTCCAAGTCCTTCCTATGTCAGGACTGCTATTTTGAAGAGTCCATTTGTCACGTGGAAGGCCTGAGGCTACTTTCTACACACATAGCTCAGGTACAGTGTGATGAGTGGAACAGAACAGGACATCTCAGGGCAGCCCAACCAAGACAAAGCAAAGCAGGATGGACTCATCCCTGGAAACACTGGATACAGTGAGTTTCTAAAGGCCTGAGTTTGCATCCTGGCTCTGCCTTTCTCCAGCAGAGCGGTCTTGGGTGTGACACTCAATCTCCATGTGGTTTGCTTTTCTAACTGGCACATGTTTGTGTTAAATTTTATCTGGTCATATCTAGTGGATCTCATCAGCCTTTTTGAGCCCATTTCTTCATCTATTATCTATTTATTTGGTTTTCATTAAATTTGTATGACTGGCATACCATAATGTGCATGTCCCCGCCACTAATTAAAGCAAAATGTAATACATGGCAAGTCCAGCTGGAAGCCCAGAGCAGAACATTCAGAATCTGCACTAGGGTAACCGGGGCTTTACTGGTTTATTAAAGAAGTATCTGTTGTGCACTGATTACATGCCAGGCAAGATATTGGATTCAGGGGATATAAAGATGAACAAGAGAGTTCCCATCCCTACCCTCAAGGAGCTTGAAGTCTAGTGGATAATCTATTAATGGGCTTTTGAAGGTACTATGGACAATGCCCTTTCAACCATTGTTCCAGCTTTTGTTAGCACAAAGATATAATCATGGCAATCCCCTCATCACCCAGTCTGGGCCCCAAAGGAAACAAGTTTAGTAGGGAAAGACCTGATCTTGGTGTAGGAATGTTGACTTAATGATTTTTTTCTCCTCAAGTTTTGTCTGATATATATGTATATATATATTTTATAAATCATATATAATGTGGTTGATATAACCATGAGAACTATCTACATTATTAGCTAGAAAATAGATGCCGTACTCTTAAATTAAAAATGTGTAGTATAATAAGGAATGCATGAAAATTGAACTTTACTAAGGCAGTGGTTCTCAACTAGGGGTACTTTTGCTCCTAAGGAAACATTTGGGCAATGTCTAGAGAAATTTTCCGTTATCCCAAGTGGGAAGATATTGTTGGTATCTAGTGAGTAGAAGACAGGGATGCTGTTAAATATCCTACAATGCATAGGACACTTCCTATCCCAGACAAATAATTGGCCAGGTGAAATGTCAGTAGTGACAGCCAGGTCAAGAAACCCTGCTTGGGAAGAGGAAGCAACTGAGTAGTGAAGACTACAAATGTGGGAGGCAGAGTCCTGTGTTTGAAACCTGCTTGTGGTGACCACAGTTTCTGCATCTGCAAAGTGAAGATGGTAACAACACTGAATTCAAAGAGAGGATTAGTGAGGTAATGCAAATGAAGCACTCACAGTGTCTGGCAGAGAGTAGGACTAAATAAATGGTGGCAATTTATTTATTTTGCTCTGTCCATTTTTCCTCTGAATACTATGTTTTTGGTTTTGTTTTGTTTTGTTTTTGTTTTTTGAGATGGAGTCAAACTCTGTCGCCCAGGCTGGAGTGCAGTGGTGCAATCTTGGCTCATGGCAACCTCCACCTCCTGGATTCCAGTGATTCTCCTGCCTCAGCCTCCTGAGTGAATGCTACATGTTTTAAATGACATGAGTGAAATAAATAGATGTAGCCAAAGAAATGTATAGCACTTGTATTTCATGAGGAAATCTGTTGTTTTCCTGTGTTTAAAGAAACAATCCTAAACAATTTGATCTTCAAATGTTAGTCAGTTCCATGAGTTGGATGATATCCTCTGTGCTGAGCTGCCTGAAGTATTCCACTGAGATACTAACTGCCAAATTGATTAATATTTTAATGATTGCTCAAATATTTTATTTTCAGATATAGGTATGCCTCATATTTTTAGACTGAAATAAATGTTCCCAATATTATGGAGATGAGGGATATAAGCTAAGCATAAAGGTAACACAACTATAACACTTCCAAACTATGATGTTAATGAAGATGTACTTTGGTTGCTAGCTACTATTTACTTTAAATGCAATTTGATATTAATGCTAGCACAAAAGTGTTATTTAATCTTTATTTATAATATGAACATCCTTGGAAGATCTTGCCAGTTTGTGCAAAGTATAGGCATAGATTTAGATTCTTATTTAATATTCCAAAAAAAGCCTATAAGATACATGGTCTCAAGTGTGGTGCTTGCTTTCAATGATGTAATAATGGTTGGTGCCTCTGCAAACTGATATAAAGTCTTTGATGCAGGGAATCAAGGGATTTGAAAAAGAAATATTGGAAATTGTTTTGTTTCTTTCTTTCTTTCTTTCTTTTTTTTTTTTTTTGAGACAGAGTCTTGCTCTGTCACCCAGGCTGGAGTGCAGTGGTGAAATCTCGGCTCACTGCAACCTCTGCCTCCGGGTTCATGCGATTCTTCTGCGTCAGCCTCCTGAGTAGCTGGGATTACAGGTGCATGCTACCACGTCCGGCTAATTTTTGTATTTTTAGTAGAGATGGGGTTTCATCATGTTAGTCAGGTTGGTCTTGAACTCCAGACCTCGCGATCTGCCCGCCTCGGCCTCCCAAAGTGCTGGGATTGCAGGTGTAAGCCACCACACCTGGCCTGTTTTATTTCTTGCATTAGAAAATGAAGATGAGATGCAATGACCTGTGAGTGTTTGTGTCTCCCGCAAGTTCTACATGGAAATCTTAACCCATAATGGAATGACATTAGGAGGGGGGCCTTGAGGCACTCATTGTGTAGTGAGGGTAGAGCCCTTGTGAATGAAATTATTGCCCTTAAAAAAAGGGACCCCAGGGAGCTCTCTTGCCTTCTTTCTGTCATGTCAGAATACAATGAGAAAATAGCGGTCTGCAACTCAGAAGAGGGTCCTCACCAGAAATGGACCATGCTAGCACCTTGATCTTGGACTTCAGCCTCCAGGACTGTGAAAAATATATTTCTGCTGTTTATTAGTCACTCAATCTATGGTATTTTGTCGTAACAGCCTGGACAGAGTAAAACATAAGAGAATATTAACCAATGGTGTGGGAGGTGGGGACGGAGATGGCTGTATCTTCCAGCTGGTTTCTCCCAGTCCTTCTCTGACCTTCAACAGTGGTAGGTAGGTGATGCTGCCTACTCTACATGTCTCTTCAAGCCATGTGTGTGGAAAAAGATATCCTTAGATGCAAAGATTAAATGTTCATTTCTATCTATTTTCTTACTCTTATTTAGTGCTCAACATCTTTCAAATTGAAAAGAAACACATATTTGGTAGCCCTTTCAAAGATAGTTAAGATTACTTCTAAATGAAATTTCTTCAGCCGATTTTTAATTAAATTGCTAAAGGAAATTACATCTGTTGGCTTAAAAACAAATTATGGTAAGTTCATCAATTATTTATAATATGTACAATTTAATCCCCTATGAAGACTTGGTAAGGGGTTCAAAGATGCTGAGTTTACCACATGAAAGAAAGTAATTGTGAATATGATGAAAGATGTATGTATGCTATGCCATCATGAAAATATTTTGTATTGATAGCTTTGACCAAAGGTTTGTATAAATATAGCTATAATACTTATACTCATGAGTACACTTAAAATTTCACTCAACAATTTATATAACCTGCTATTTTGTAAGCTGTATTTTTAAATTATTGGGGAAAGTGGAAATCAAAATTTGGTTCTGTTCAAAGATTCCAGCTAAACAACAACAACAACAAAATACCACACTGTCCTGTCCCTCTTTCCATGCTATTTTGCCCACAACCTTAACTCTAATCCCAGTAAACAACCCTCTCTGGGAACAAGTGGTAATTGGATCTTCATGCTAATTCTATCCTGGTTTTCTTTTGACTACTAGCTCCCAATTATGCCAACATATTACACTATGTACTGTTCTCTGGGAAAATGCTAAGACAACCTTGTTCTTTCAACTAAGGTCAGACCTTAAAAAAAAGAAGGCTGAAGATTTACCTAAAGACATTTTAGTTCCTAACAAGCATCTGTTTTTCATTTTGGGTGGAAGGTTAACATAGCTTACTCTAGTTATAAACCAAGTGCAGGAACCGATAAGTAGGAGTGTATTGGTCCTAAGTAATTTCAACGTGAAGTGTTAAGGATTAAGATTTTGTTCTCCTGCCAGATGTTGACCACAGAGTTGTGGTTGCATGGTTTGGCTGACCACTGGCTACATGTCAAAAAAATTTCTGTGACCATCATGTGTATCCATTGCATGGAATCAAATGATCACTTCATTAATTACCCTTTAATTAGCTGATATAACAGAAGACATGCAGTTATTTAGTCATGATTGGTCTGATTAAGACTCAGTACTTCCTACATGAACATAAAAATGGAATGAATAGACACTGGGGGCTCTGAAAGTGGGGAGGCTGGAAGGAAGTTAACTGTTGAAGAGTTATTATCTATGGAGTACAATGGTCATTATTTGGGTAATGTGTACACTAGAAGTCTAATCTCTCCTTATGCAATATATATATATATATGTATAATAAACTTGCACGTGTACCCCTTGAATCTAAAATAAAAAAGACTCAGTACTTAAAGAGTAGAATCTGTTTATGTTACTACTTGTAAATAATAATTCAGTGATAGTACCACTTTTGTTATAAAGATATATTGAATATTTTAACAACTTATATATGCATAAACACATGAAAGAGTTAGGTAAAACTTAAAAAAAAAACCTTTAACTTAAAGATTTCCTATTTTCTCACCTCCCTCATGTCCACACCAGAATATTGCCAATAGTTATTACTAATGATCATAGGCAAATCTTGTCAATTTAAAAAAAAATAATTCAAGGTAACAAGGACCATTCAAATATTTGACTTTACTACAAATTCATTTAGCTTGAAAATTCAGTTGATGCAATTCTATATTCCTTATTAAAAATCAGATTGACACATATTTTTTAAGAATCTTTTATGAGCAATATTCTAGTTAGCAGCTGTAGAACTATAAAAAAGTCTGTCTTCCATGCAAGATACCTCTTCACTCTTTGGAGGTAATGGCATTAGTGAGAATACGTTCTAAACTTGTGATCAGATTATTAAACATTCTGATAAATAGCAAGAATATCCCCATTTTAGGCAATGCTGTGCATGTTTGTGACATTTACACTTTTGTGTGGTACTTTACATGTTAGCCCTTACTGCTTAGGAAGAAGAGATGAGTGGTATTGTTAAAACTTTATGTATGTTTTAAGGATGTAACAGTTTATAGCAGCTTCCTTTACTCTTTTATAGTGGTTATTCAGTGACATATTTGTAGACCAGATGTCCTCTCTTTTGTGATCTCTTAAGCTAAAAACAAAACAAAAATTACATATAACTTGAGGTAAATTGGATCATTTCTATTTTGCACTGCACTTGAGTAATGTTTTGAGTTGAATGTTCTCAGAGTTCTAAAATTAAGTTAATCCATATGTAATTAGGAACATTCTTAACTAGACAGTCCTGGTTAGCAAGAGATTGGCAGATTATTCTGAAACGCTAGTTAGCAAACCGTGGATAGCAATTAAATAAAAAAAGAATAAAACTCTCTTTAAAATAGGTTGTTGCAATAACTTAATGTGGTAATATGATTTTCTATTTTTAATTGCTGTAGACAGTGCATTTTTTAAAGCAAAATTTTTGTCTTCTGAGAGCTAGTTTTATAATTTTGTACTACTTACACTGTTTAACACTTTAGCAAGTATTCTGCGTTTGCAATCCCTTTTGATTTGTGATGGATAAAATAAACTAAAGGTTAATAAAGATAGTGTTGCACATCTTAAACAGACAAGAAAATCTTGGTGAAACTAAGTATTTCTCTTTATGAGACTGTATGATCTTATGTTATACAGTTATGTTGTATTTATGTTAATGTATAATGCTTTTATGATAACAATGCTTTTATTCCCAGAATAATTATACTTAACATTGACACTTAAAGATGCTCTTTTACATTCAAATAATGACAACTTTGCTCTATATTCCATGTCAATATCAGGATTCAGGGAGGGCTGAACCTAATAAACACCTGGTTCTTCATTTACTCTTCCCCAGACACCATGTGCTTAACACAGCAGTGTATAGTCCCTTGCTTATGTCTTCATTTGCAGGATTCATTTCAGAAGGAATTGATGACAGTGCCATCTTTTAGTAAATAACAATAAGTCACAGTCTACTGAATATAAAAACTGTAGATTCTCAGTTGCTTAAAACCACCGTTATCACATAAAATGTGTTTTCTCGGTCTCTAAATTAGTATGAAAATACAGAGGAGGTTGTTCCTTCAATTAAATGTGAAAGTTTAATCACTGTAGTGATTTGTTTCACAATAGACAATAATTAAATGTCAAAAATGGAATATTCACTTCTTAAGCCTCATATGTCCGAGAAAAAAGTATTGGAGAAGCATAAAAATCTGATGCTATTTGCATGTATGTTGATTGAGTTGACATGGAGGTTTACATATAAATAAAATATATTATTTAATACTAGAATTACATAATGCATTTATTTTTATTATAGTTTCACATGCTGTTCTTAGAGGACAAGAAATTTCCCCCATATCTGAAGTAGAATATGGAAGGAAAACAAATGGCAACTCTGAGTCTCAGCTTTCTGGTATTCTGGGGATATGCCTTTGGGGGTAAGGAGAAATAATGAGGATTTCCCAAAGTAACATCAAAGTGAAACAAATGAATATAAAAGTGATAAATGTTACTTTTCTATTTCTCTCTTGCTCTTATTTTCGCCACTCTGCACTACTGATTGCAGCACCACCAGATCAGAATGAACAATTAACTGTCTAATTATTCTAGTCACACCAGCCCACAATGAAATCTTTATTCCGTGTTTACAGCAATCTTTGGCAGAGGCTGTCTTGCTGTTTCTAAACTAAGAAGAACTGCCCTTTGGCTCCTCTCGGCATCAGCTGCCTTGGTTTCAGCCCTGGATGCCAATAATCAGACTTCTTTTTCTTCCAAAGTGGACATTTTTTTAAGGGTGAAAAGACCTATTCTCATCACCCCCCCATATATTCTGGCTGATTTATGTTCTCGCCACTGCAGCTCTTCCTTCCGTATCTCTTTACGTTTTTCCTTTCTCCATAGAACACCATCAGCAAAACCCCATTTTAGTTCCAAAATTGTAAAAAATGCTTAGCCAAACAGTGCTCACTACTATGAGGGAAAGAAAAATACAACTACTGGTTTATGGGTAGAGGGAAGTCAAGGAAATCCCTCCCGCTTTTCTAAACTGCTAATTTTCTAGCTCAAAAGGCATTCAGTAACTTCTCCACCAGGGGAAAACATACCCACTTTTCAGTGGCTCTCTTGATGGTTTCCAACTATTTACTTAAATCCACCAACAGCTGC
The DNA here is from genome assembly GCA_963573385.1 of Cacajao melanocephalus. Lineage (NCBI taxonomy): Eukaryota > Metazoa > Chordata > Mammalia > Primates > Pitheciidae > Cacajao > Cacajao melanocephalus. The sequence continues at coordinate 5,319 of CAUYLG010063089.1, read as the reverse complement.
AGGTCTTTGAGAAGCTTCAGAACTTGGGGGATATTTACAAACGTATAAGGGTCTGAGAGGGTAGAGGGTATATCTGAGTCTCTTGGAGATGGCAAGAGAAGACTACTGCACTATGACAGACAGGAAGAGAGAAGTTAATACCAATCCAAAGTCTAGAAGGAGGCAGTGCTTTTACCCAGTGGAGGAGGGAAAAATACCTTGGTTAACCCTCCGGGCTATCTCATGGAGTCCCCTTCCTGAATCTGAGAGCAAAGAAGCAGTGCTAGATCCGTTATCCTAAGCTGCTCAACTGCTTTCTCCAGAAGAACATTTCTCTGCTCTCCCAGGATGGTGGCATCTTCTTTCCCATTCTAGTCTCCAAACCCTGTGTAACAGTTCCACTAACAACTCTCAATATCTCCTCTCAACCCTCAGCACTACTCAAATCGCCTTTCCAGTGAGAACTGGGTCATAAAATTTTACAGGGCAGAAAGGTAGAAGGGGGCGTTTCAGTAGTATAAACACTGATTAAATTTCCCGGCAACTCTCCCCAAACGAAAGATAATTTTTCTACAAGTATGCACAAGAATGTCAGGAATGCTAAGTCATTTTTATGTTTGTACTTTCCTTTTCCATTTTAATTTTACACTGCCACATGGCACACATGCTAAAAATGTATATCCTTAACCTGCAGTGTAGCAAACTTTTCACAAAACATTAAAATGGCATATTTTATAGATTGTCCTTTCCCAGGATGCTCAAAGCATTTTTTTTTGGATACAAAATTAGATCATCTCATGACAACTGTCCTGTTAGAAAGGCACAGTTACTTGAGTTATCTGCAGAGAGCGAAAATCAGAAGCACTGAAAAGAAAGGTCACGCCAAAGTCAATGGCCAAAGCCTCAGTATATGCTGAGAGCTTGGTTCACAGCCTAAGTAGACTCTAAGAGCCTGGTTCCAATTTATAACACTTCCCTCCTGCTCTTCATTTGTCTGTCTTTTCTCTGGCAGGAAGGGATGTGGCCAGCGTGGAGGCTTGACCTCATCTCCTGCTCTGAGCTTAACTCTGCCATGCTGTTCTCCCACACCCTCACCCAGCTTTCTGCTTCATGAGCTGCCCAAGCCTGCATCCTGGACAACATCTGAACAGGGTCAAGCCAAGAGGTGGCAACCACAGGTACCCTTGTGGATTCCTCCAGTGGCGGGACATGAATCCTGTCAGCATGTCCAACGGGACTGCAAGGGTCACACTAAAGAAAAAAGACTTTCCCAGGTTGTATAAATAAATGAAAGGGAAACGCTGGGTCAACTAAGGGGCTCAAAATGGCTTTGCCTTCAGGGTTCCCCAGCCAGAGGTGGCTGAGGAAGGTGAGGAGATAGGAACATAATGCTCATCTGTAAGCATGGGTGCAAACACGTCCTAGTTTCAACTTTTTGTTGTTCTTAGGTAGATCCAGTTATTTAGCTGAGTCCCTGACAGCACCACAGCTCTGGGAGTAATTTCCTTTGGTGGAAAGACACACATCAGAGACTAGATCAGGTCCGCAGACATTTCATTTGAGGGGAGGGGGCTGCAGATTCAGTTTCCAGGCGATTTATAACAATCAGAAAAAGAAATTCTTCCTGCTGCTCGTGCCAATAACGAGCATTAATAATAATAGCAACACCATAGTAAACTCTGGATCTACCAGGCGACCACCTCCCTGGCTCTCTGGTGCTAGCCCCTCTCACCTCCTACCTGGCCTCATCGGAAACAAAACAAAGCAAAACAAGGCTCTGGTGCTGCCTCCGGGCTGCCCTCCAGGTTTCAGCCCCCACCGCCGCCGCTCCAGAGGCGGATAGCTAGGCGAAGGCTGCTGCAGTCTTTCCTTTGGCTAAGGGCGCGTTGGGACTCCGCGGTAACGTTTTCTTTGCAATCTGAGACTTTCACCCGATTTGACCACCTTGCCCCCGGCTCTTCCCCCGCGACAACTACAACAAGCAAAGACCAAACAACGCGCGCGCAATTCAGAGCTTTTCTTGGGAGTGTCAGGGCCTGAGGACAGGAAATCCGGGGAGTTGGCGAAGTCCGGCAGGTGGCGGGGAAGCGAGTCCCCACCACATTCTCCTCCCACTGCCGAGCTTGGGCGGGGGCCCGGCGCGAGGCGCGGACCGGGGATCTGCCCGTAGGTGCCTGTGCTGCCCCAGAGCTTCGCTCTCTGGCCCCCTTCCCGGCGCGCAGCTCTCTGCGAGGGAGGCGGCCACCCTGTCCTCTCCGCAGACGGAGGGAGGCGCCGCTGCCCGCGGGGCCAGAGCAGGTGAAGCCGGTGCCAAGCGCCCCCGCAAGCCGCGCTCCTGGATCCCCCGTCACCATCCCTCGGTGCGCGCAATCCCCGCTCCCAGCGCGCCACGTCCTCCACCTGCACGGAGCGCCCCAGCGTCCCTGCTTCCAGAGAGCAGCTCCCCAAGTCCCGGCAGCCCCCCTCCGTCCTCTTCTCCCCTAAAGTCCGAGGAAGTCGAACTCAGAGCTGCCGGTCGCCTCGCCGAGGCGGCGGACAGTTGCTGGGAGAGCGCGGCGCGGCGCGGGACCGCGCGCAGCGCCCGGGGTGTAGCCCCAGAGGGCTGGCTCTGCTCGCCCAGAGGCCGGAGTCCCGAGCCCCACGAGCGGGGCCCGACCTGAGCCCTCTGCATTACCTGGCACGGCCGGCGACTCTCCGGAGACCTTCGGTCCTGACTGCTCCGGGGCGGGCGTCCAGCTCACATCGCTGCTTTCCCCACCGGGCGGCTGGTGTCCCTCTGGGTCCCTTCGGCCCCTGCTCAAGGCGCTGTCCCCGCCCCCCACCCCCCTGCCCCTCTGTCAGAAATATCACAGCTTTTCTGCCTTCGGATGTTTCGCAAAGTCTCTGTGCGGTCACCAGGAGTTGGGGGGCACTGGCAGGTGCACCAATCCTGCCGCCGCCCTGCCCTGCCCTCCCGCGGCGCCCCGCGTTCAGCCTGTCCGGTGAGAGGAACCCCCTGGTCGCGGTCACCGTCCCCCGAGCGCGGCGCGCGGTCCGCTTCCCCTCCCTCGAGCCTTCTCTAGCCGGAGTGGCTGCCGCCTGCCTGAGCTGCGGGTCCTCATTCCCCTGCTCATGAATATTCTGACAGAGGCTAATGCCGTTGAAGTAAATTGAATTAGCCAATTGGTGCCAGGAATGTGCGCTCCTTCCTTCTGAGGAGCTGTCTGGAACCCCACCAGATGAAAGCAATTAACGTCCGGTTGACACCCTGTGGTTTAGACCAGTGAGGGGCAAAATGGGTTAATTCTTTAAATGCAGTTTAGATACCGCATTTAAATGTTTAAACTCCTCTATTGGCTGAGAGCAGAAGGAAATGTTGAGAGGAAGAGAGAATAAAGGGGGTGTATGGACGTGGGGAGGGGTGCGGGGGTATTTACGTCTAAACTTTCCCGTGAAGTTGAGGTACTTATTTTGCACAGATTTTGGAAGAGGCAGTTGATGAGAACAGGAAAATGCAAATAAGATTGGAAAGGAAATGAGTAACAACCCAGGTTTAACCTTGACCTTGAGGATGCAAAAGACTAATTGTTTTCAAGAGGATAGGTAGGGGAAGATGGCATATGTGAGGGAAACCTCACTCAGACTTCTCAGAATTTCTTCAAATGCTCAGGTTTCCTTTTTTTTTTTTTCCTCATAGGAAAATCTTAGAGTTTCATGCCTTTAAGTAGAGATAGGGTAGAGGTATATTAAGGGTCAGAAATTTCTGAGGTGAAAACTGAGACCACCCTTCTCCCCGAGATGAAGAGGGTCCCGCAGTTCACACAATTTCTGTGACAGGCCCATTCCAGAAAGGCAATTCCAGTTCTGTAGTTCAAGCTCTTACTTCTAAGGTCAGATGAAAGAGGTCAGAAGGAAAGATCACCTCTCTCCTGTCCTGATTCCCACCCTAGAATGCCAAGTTATTGATGACAACTTGAGTTTTGCAGTGGCTGGAGGGGGACTCTGCCCAATGCAGTTTCAAGATTTCTCTTTAATATCTTCAAGTGAGGTGCTTGGAGGGCTTCCTCCCCCACCACTGATTGTAATACATAAAGTTACTTTGATTGAATTGATAAATTACTAAATAATCTATTTGTACAACTGCTCTGTGGCCACACGATCAATGTATATGAAGAACTGATAAAATGATGTATATAAATAACCAATATGATTCCCAAGTGTGTGACAATAGAAATAGTATCTCAATTAAGGCAGTCATGCTATATTTTAATAGGCTTCAGCAGGCCTAGAATTAGAACTCATAGTTATAACAGTAATTACTAATAGCAGAGCAGCTAATGTTTATGGAGAACTTATGTGACAGACGTGTGTTACACGTTATTTCGTTTCATCTTTTCAACAACTCTATTCAGTCTAGACTATTATTTCTCTATTTAATAGATGATGCAGGTGAGGCTCAAAAAGGTAAGTGAAGCTGACCCCTGAACAACATGGGAGTCAGGAGCACTGACCCTCATGTAGTCAGAAATCCACATAGAACTTTTGGCTCCTCACAACTTAACTATGCTAATAGCCTACTGTTGTCGAGAAACTTTATGGATAACATAAGCAGTTGACTAACACATATTTTATATGCTATACATTTTATATGCTATATTCTTACAATAGTCTGGAGAAAATAAAATATTAAATAATAAGGAAAAGAAAATGTATTTACTATTCATTAAGTGGAAGTGGAGCATCATAAAGGTCTTCATTCTCCTTGTCTTCACGTTGAGTAGGTGGAGGAGAAGGAGGAAGAGGAAGGATTGGTCTCACTCTGTCAGAGATGACAGATGGGAGAAAATCCACGTGTAAGTGGCCTCATTCCATTCAAACTTTTGTTGTTCAAGGATCAATTGTAGTGTGTCCAGGTCATATAGCTCATAAGTGGAGAGATCAACCTTGACCCAAAGGAGCTTGATTAGTGGGCCACGGCCTTCGGGTCTCCAGCAGCTTCCACTGTCTTTTTTATCTAAAAAGAAGATCAGTTTCTTGGTGTTTTGTTGAAGTGACTTGTTTTTGGTGATCAATTCCTTACCCTAATTTTAGAGAAAACCATGAGCCTTTTTTTTGGAGGGGGGCAGGGGGATAGTGTGTTGGTTAATTTTATGAGTCAACTTGACTGAGCCATAAGGTATTTAGACATTTGGTGGAATATCATCCTGGAAGATTTTCTGAGTGTGTTTTTTGGATAAGACTAGAATTTATCCTATTCTGTTGGTTGCTGGTTCACTCTAATGATTGTTTCTTTTGCTCTGCAGAAGCTCTTAAGTTTAATTAGATCTCATTTGTCTATTTCAGCTTTTGTTGCCATTGCTT
>CAUYLG010063088.1:0-12165 GCA_963573385.1 Cacajao melanocephalus | reverse complement strand
GTGGCTCCTCCGCCGGGAATCTCCTAGTCTGTGGGCAACAAAAATTCGTCTGAAAGTGCGGCGTCCACTCGCTGTCTGCGCTTTCACTGGGAGCTACAATCCTGAGCTGTTGTTAATCGGCCATCTTGGATCTCTCTCCGAGATAACTATTTTAAACAATATCTTAGTACTTCCGGTAGCTATGTCAATAACCCTAAATGAAACACGTCACCTCCATTTCATTATTTCTCAAGGAGATTTGGCTTCATTTATACCCCCCCCATCTTCATATGTTTATACCACTAGACTTTACTTCTATTAGTATACCTTTGTAAGTTAATGAACATGCTTAAACATCTATTGCTCATTCTGTCAACTGGATACAGTACATCTTAACCCCCAACTTTGTAAAGTAAGGATACTGGCCCCTTAGTCTTCTCTCCAATGCTGTGTTGTTATTTTTAAGTTAGCATGTTAACATTATTGACTGCAGATTCAAGTGTCATGATAGAACATGTTTCACATTATATTTTCTTCTCTATAGATCTAAGGGAATGTCCTCAATTCCACTCAATGAGTGTTGTTACAATGGAATCGTCTTAATAACATTCCAACAGTGATAGAAAATTCTGCCACATTTCTGTTTGCTTTGGAGTCACAGCATGCTTTGTACAGCTTTTTGATTTTCCATGAGATTCTGATTGACTCTCTTATCTGGCTAAGGAAGAATCAGTGCCTTCTTATAATAGCCTCTATACCTTTCAGCATTTTTCTCATTCTGCTTGTTACTTGGAATCCCTTTCATTCTTTTTCAGGAAGTCTACAGCCAATTAGAACCATTTACTTCATATTTAGACCATCACTTTTTTTTGTATTTTTTTTTTGTTCTCCTGTAAAGTTTTTATTCCCCATTTTATCTCAAGCACTTCGTATCTTTAGTAAACCATCATTTTCTTCTAGCATCTTACTTTTTCTGCTCATTTATAGGAATCCCTTCACTCCTGGAGACTATCCACTTGCTTAAGTTTGAACTGATTATTTTCTAGGTCTTTTGCACAATTGTCTTCCTAGCATTTCCCTTCTTGGCTTTTCTGGATTGAATCTACAGTTTCCTGAATCCCATGTCTTTCCTCTTTAAGTTTACTTCTTCATTTAACCAAAACATATCATCAAATAATTTCCCAAAGAAGAGTATATGAAAAATAAACCTTACAATCTTTCATACATCTGTAAGCACATTTATTTTGCTATTATGACTGATGAATACTCCAGCTGCATAGAAATTCATCAAAATGCATTCCTCTTCAGGATTTTGCAGGCACTGCCCATTGCCTGTTAGCAACCAGAATTGCTGATGAGAAGTCTGATGATAGTTTAATTCTTTTGTAAGTGATCTATTTTTTTCTCACTAAATGTTTTGAATATATGCCATTCTTTTAGTCATTCTGCAATTTTGTAACGATTGTGTAGGTGTGGACATTTTTTATGCAACCTATTTGGCACTCAGTGATCTCCTTCAATTTGAAGATTTGTGTCTCCCTTCAGCTCTGGGAAATTTCCTTATGTTTTTGTTGTTATTGTTGTTTTGCTAATTTTCTTATTTCCAATTTATCCATACTTTCATCTTTGGAACTTTTATTAACTGTTTATTGGCTCGCCTGAACTGATTCTCTATGTTCTTATTCTTTCTTCTGTATGTATTTATTTCTTTTGTTGTTGTTTGAGATAGGGTTTCACTCTGTTACCCAGGCTGAGTGCAGTGGTGTGATCACAGCTCACTGCAACCTCAACCTCCTCGGCTCAAATGATTTTCCCATGTCAGCCTCTGGAATAGTTGGGGCTACAGGTGTGCACCACCATGCCTAGCTAATTTTTTATTTTTTGTAGAGACAGGGTCTCACTATATTTCCCAGGCTGGTCTTGACCTCCTGGACTCAAGTGATCCTCCTACCTTGGCCTCCCAAAGTGCTGGGATTACAGGCACGAGCCACCACATCTGGCCTCATAGTTCTTGCCTCAGGATTCGTGTTCCTCTGTCTTTTCTTCAATGTTTTATTTTTCAAATATTCAAGTATCCTATTAATATTTCTACTTAATCAAGTGTTTAATTTTCAAGAGTTCTCTAATTATTGACTTTCATGATATATTACTTCAACTTTCTGGATATAGTACCTTCTTCAATCTTTCCAAGAATTCCCTCAGAGGATTTGTTTCTCAGGGTTTTTTTCTTCTGTTCCTAGAATTATCTCTGCTTTTTTCCAGATCAGTTTTTCTGTTTGCTTATCTTTGTTTATTAAGCTTTCTTCAAATACCTGGTGATTCTTGATTCACAGTTAAGAATGAGGGCACGGGAAGGCTGGCTAGGAGCTCGGTGTAGACAGCCAATGCTTGTCAGCCAGGCGTGATCTACGCAGCTTGCTTTGTGCATCCACCTCTGCTTTGTGTCTTGGTCAATAATCTTCTATTCACTGCTTTTAATCCAGAAATGTTTCTCAATTCCCTCACCTGCTTATGAACCTCTTCAATTTCTCTTCATTGCATATGATCAAACTTTTTTAACAAAAATTCTTTACATTGACTTTATGGATCCTGGGGTGGCAGTAGAAAAACGTGCCAAGTTCAAAATCTTTTACAAAAATCATCAAATTGTTCCTCCTTGAACATAGTGGGTATGGAGTAATTAAGAAAGGAATTTTGGGGTTTATTTTATTTGCTTGGGACTATATCACTTAGGAATGTCTTTGACTGCAAATAACAAAAACCCAACTAACATTGGCTCAAACAGGTAAAGGGCTGTTTTCATCCGTGAAAAGAAGGTGGAGGTATGTAACTGAGAGTGTTCATTCATCTCCTCAACGATGGTATCAGAAAACCAGGCTCTTTCTGCCTTTCCACTCCACCTCTCTAGCCTGTCAGCTTTGGTCCTGCTGTCCATCACCTCAGGCAAATGGCTTCTACAGCTCCAGCCACCAAGTTAACATCTAAGGCAGGATCAGTCACATCTGTCTTATTTTTTCAGGAAAGCAAAAGATTTCCTGCCCTTCCATTAGGCATGGACTCACTTCTAACTGGGCAACACTGTGTCCTATGGCCACCCTTATCTTCATGGGCCTGGGGAAGCTGAATACTACTCGACTTAACGGAATCTATTGTGCTGAACAAAACTGGAGCTCACAAGGAAGGAAAGAGAACGATTGTTGGGTAAGCAGCCAACAGTGTCTGCAGCTGGGAGCAAAACATGACCTTTGTAAACAATAACATGTTGAAAAAAGCTGTACAATCAAATGTAAAATGTAAGATATGTAACTGATCAGCAGTAAAATCCCAATAGTATAAAATAAATTGTATATGATAAAATAGAAAACATGCTTACATTTTTAAATCAAGTTTGTCTGGTGCATTTATTGGAACTGGTAAAAAGTTTAGCCTCAAGCTGCCTCCTTACATATTTTCAGCTCAGCCTAAAGGTTTCTCCATACATAGTGATCTGCAGCATAACTGGATGCATAAACAGACTGTAACCTTCTCTTGTGTCAATCATTGAGTTTTGGCCAATCAAAGTGACCAACCGTTTAAACCGTCTTCAAAGAAGGCAAACACCGAGCTGTAACCAGTCAGCTGTTTCTGTACCTGGCTTCCGTTTTCTGTACTCACTTTTCTGTTTCCATCCACAAATCTTCTACCACATGACTGCACTGAAGTCTCTCTGAACCTATCCTGGTTTAGAGGGCTGCCCAATTTGTGAATCACTCGTTGCTCAATTAAACTCTGTTAATTTCTTAAGGGTTTTTTCTTTTGATAGAATCATCTGGTACATCACACAACACAAATTTGTGATTAAAATGTATCTGGGTGATAATCAAATTGCATAAGGGTCATTTACAAACCATAGACTTCTACCTCTTTACACATTTAAGAACAATATTTTCTGGGGTGGAAGTTGTCTCAATTTTTCTAGAAGGCTGCTATCCCTTTCTGCTTGGCACTCAGTGTACCCAGAGTTAGGACCACTCCCAGGTGGTCTGCAAGGCCCATGGCCATCATTTTTTTTTTTAAGGAAGAAAGGTTAAAATGAAACCCAAGGCTTTTTCCTGAGCTTACAAATACCTGACATGTTAAATATTTGCTAAATATGTCATATATTAGTGTCTGTCTCAGCCATGGCCTTATCTTCTTGAGATGCCTGCCATAGCAGGTATGCCTGGGACTCCAGCGCTCTCTCCAGCAAGCCTTTTTTTCCACTTACAAAAAAATGTAGTGGGCATTTAATTTCAAAAGGGATATGTCCTTTAGGATTGAGGTTTGCTGCAAGTAAGGAAAACCTAAAATAACGGTAGCTTAAACCAAATAGAAATGTATTTCTCCAATATGAAAGAACTCCCAAGATGGAAAGTCCAGGCTGGTAAGGCAGTTTGGTCCCAGGCTCCTCCTACACTCTGCTTCGTCTGGCATGTAGCTAAGGGTCCAAAATAGCTGCTTGAGCTCCGGCCATTGCAGCCACATTCTATACAACAGGAAGAAGTAACGGATACTGTAAGAATACTTCCTGGAAGCTGCACACAACACTTGCTATTGTTCCCACACGTGGCCACACTTAGTTGCAAAGGAAGCTGGGAAAGTAGTTCTGATTCCATGTGGCCATGAGGCTGGTTGAAAATCAGGTGTTCTATTAATAAGAAAGAAGAGCTATTGGGGTCAAAGAGCCATCTTTGTCATGTGTTTTGAGTGCAGGAAACTGAAAACACTTAACAAGGCTTTTTACCCTATTGCACAAAATGTGCCAGGCCCTATCCTGAGTGCTCTGCATGTATTAACGTAGTTTATTCTCAGAACAACCCTGTGAAGTATTGCCATCTCCATTTGTCAGCTGAGAAAATGTGAACAGAAATTATTCTATTTGCTTACTACCCAGAACACAGCCTAACACAGCACCTCTTACCCTCAAGTATTTAATTAATGCTTTTTGGTGACCTTGACTGAAAGTGAAAACGCACACAGGTCTATGGGAGGTTGATTTAAGTCTACTGCTTTGGGTAATTATGTTTGCAAAGGGTTTTAAATTATTGATGTTTGTTTTCTAATATTCTGTACTGGGAAGCATGCTTTTCAAGGCTGTGTGTTCTAATGAAGACCCCTCATGATTAGACGTGTTGGCTAAATATCCCAAGGGGAACTGGAATCACCAGTGGATGATTTCAAATTGCTGCTTCTTGGGGCACAGCCAGGCCTGACTTTGTGTGATGTGGAACTGCAATAGGTCTCAAAGATCTTAGGAAATGAATCTAGAACAGTGAACAATCAGAATTCAGCTGTGGGCTAGAGAAGGACCTGCTAAGAACAATACACATCCAAGTATGGTGCTGGAAGGCGGCTTGTTACTCTTCTAGGTTAGTATTTTTCCTGGTATTTCCTGGGCAAAGTTCTGGAAATGTAAGGCAAATGGCCTTTTACCACTAGGACAATTTGGCCAAGAAAAATGTAAGCAAAATTACATTTCCAAAAAGCAGTATCAAGTATGTTTATTCATTTTTGTGTTTCTTCTTCCAGATGCCACATTAACGTCAGAGTGCTCCATGACAGTGACAGGTCATGAGACCTTTTAGGTTATTTTGCTGTGAATTTTTAAATATTTTACGTAAACCATAGACTGACCATAACGTTTATTATAGTTTTCTCACATAGGTCCTTTGCCAAATAAAATACCAGGAAGGAAAGTCTGAGAGATTTTTATGTGTGGATTTTTTTTTTTAATCATTCCTTAAAATATATTTTCTCTCTTAGTAACAAAGGAACTTTAGCTCTAGAAAGCTTTGTACTGTGTTATAACTTTCATATTACCCTTTCCACAGCCATTTCTCTTTGGCTGCATGGTGTATATCATTCATTGCAAGTTTACTTTATTCCCCTGGATTCATAGCTGATGCTCTGTGGACCATAAAATTTCAGCTGCAAAACCAGAACATCTCATTATTTCTGAAATATCAAGCTTGTATCTTCTTGATAAATAATTCCTACTAGTATAATGTATCAGACTAAAACATATTTTCTAAGGCCAGTGAGGTTAAAGCGGCAATCTCACCTTTTTTAATTTTTTTGCCCTGAAGACAGTGATTTCCATATATAGAGTGACCCTGGTTTGTGTTGAACATGGGGAATGAGGATGAAGCATGAAACGGCACATATTGCTGTCAGAGATTTGAAATGAGGCCTGCTAACCTGTAGGCAGCCTTCCAGACTAATCAGCCCCTCGCATTACCAATATATTCAGATAGCTGCACACCTTAGCTAGCAGTGGGCTGGGAAGTTTTTCCTTTCTTCTTGCTTCTTTTCCTTTTTAATATATTTTTTAAAATCACTGTCATTGACAAATATTACATTTTTTAATCCAATTCCTCCTTCCCTGTCCTACTCCACTGCAAAAAAAAAAAAAAAAAAAAAAAAAAAGGAGAGAGAGAGAGAAAGAAAAAGTTTCCATTGATACTGTATCTCTGAGACGCTGTTTGGATTTGCTTTTGAATTACATCAGTCAGCAGTGCTTAAACAGGTGATAACATTTTTACTCTTTCAGTTGACAACAGTCAATGCTCTGGAATTTAGCCACTTGCTAAAATTGGCTGCCCAATTTTCTAGCACCTGGAAGTTTTTTTTTAAGAAAGTCATGTCACCACTCTGAGTTTTGTTTGTTGTACATTGCAAGGTAGCAACATTGGGAAGAGGAAGAGGTTTTAAAAAATGAATAATTTGTTTTCTGCCTCCTGAAATCCTCTCTTTTAGGGTCTATTTCATAAAGAAGAAAATCTGCCAAAGTCATGCCAAAAACTTCTCTGTCCCAGTCCTGCAAATGAATGGTAGAATCTGTGTGTGTGTGTGTGTGTATATATATATTAATTGAACATATGTATATATCTGATATATAATATGTATCTAATATATGTATACATATATATCAGCATATATAGCATATACATCTGACATATGTATGTACACACACATACATACATACATGTAAGCACAATTCAGGTGACTTAATGTAAGTCATTTCCATGTCATTTATCCCACTATTTGTTGGTGCTGCCCTTCTTGTAGCTGTTACTGATGTCAAGAAGCACCATGGTGATTGTCTGCCTTGGAGGGAATTTGTTTTCTATGCTGACATTATAAACAGCTACACTGTAACTGTTACAATGACATTGTAAACAGCTACAACAGCAATTTCAACTTGTGGGCCTTGGACCCTTGGTGAGCCATGAGTTATTTCAAGTGGTCTTTCCATCCATATGCAGAGCAAGCCTTTTCAGGAAAGAGAATGAGCAATATTCATTGAATTCATGGTATTTTTATCATCACATATTTTTTCCACTGAAAGTACACTGATCTTTTGATTGGGGGAGTCTAATATTTTTACCTCGAAGAAAAGACCTCATGTACAGAAGATCAGAAACCACTGAGCTGAGGAAGACAGGAAATTAGGATAGACCATAGTGATGAAGATGCTGCCTGTGGGAAGCAGGGAGCTGGAGCCACAGGGCACCCAGGAAGAGCTGCCAAATGTTACATTGGCTTTTTACTCCTGGGTCTCCCAGGAGTGAAGACCCTATGACATGGATCCCTTAATAGAACACAGCATCATGTGACCAAATCATCCAGTAAGTAGCTCCTTCTAGGATCTAGATAGTCAGGTTTTCTTTCTTTTTTAACCACTTTACTGATTGTTACAAAAACAGCTGTACATATTGAATGCATACAACCTGAGTGTGGAGATGAGTACACACCCATGAAACCATCACTTCAATATATGCCATAAATGTATCCATCACCTCCAAAAGGTGCCCCCAGCCCTCTCTATTTGCGATGATTACTTTGTGTATATGATAAGAACACGTAACATAAGATTTACCCTCTTAGCAAATTTTGAAGTATGTAATACAGTATTGTTTACTCTAGTCACTAAGTCATTCAGTAGATCTCTAGCACTTATTCATCTTGCGTAACAGAAACTTTGTACACTGGGACCAATACTTCTCATTCTCCCTCCCCTTAGCCACAGCAACCAACCATTCTACTCTCTGCTACTATGAGTTCCAATGCTATGGATTCCTCATATGTGTGTTATCACGTAGTATTTGTCCTTCTGTGTCTGGCTTATTTCACTCAACATAATGTCCTCTAAATTCATCCATGTTGTCACAAATGGCAAGATATTCCTCTTTTCTTTCTCTTTCTTTCCTCTCTCTTTTCTTTCTCTCTTTCTCGCTTTCTCTCTCTCTCTTTCTCTCTTTCAGCTTCCCCAGTTCAAGTGATTCTCCTGCTTCAGCCTCTCAAGTAGCTAGGATTACAGGCACCCACCATCATGCCTGGCTAATTTTTATATTTTTGTAGAAATGGGGTCTCACCTTGTTGGCTAGGCTCGTCTTGAACTCCTGACCTCAGGTGATCCACCTGCCTCAGCCTCCCAAAGTGCTGGGATTACAGGCATGAGCCACCGTGCCCAGCCAATATTCTTCTTTTCAAAGGCTGGATAATATTCCATTATATGTATGTACCACATTTTCTTTATCCATTCATCTATTGAAGGACATTTCAATTGTTTCTATATCTTGGCTACCGTGAGTAATGCTGCAGTGAATATGCAGGTGCAGACATTTCTTCAAGATATTGACTTCAATTCTTTTGGACATATACACAAAAGTGGGATTGCTGGATCATATGGTAGTTCTTTTCCATTTTTTTGAGAAACCTCCATAGCAGGCATACTTTTTGACTAATTTTATCATTGTACACTTCAACAGAAAATACATCAGCTTGTTGAAGAAAATTTAGATTAGTACTTTTCAAGCTTAGATATGTAGAGGCTTCTTTTAAAAGGAAAACAATATTATTAAAGGTTGATATATAATCTTGTTTATTAATGTTACTTAAAATATGCAAACATAAAACCAGGTATACTTCTTAATGCCTATGGTCTTATTATAAATCAAGTATAATACAAAATAATGAAATTTCAATTAACAACATTAAAGTATGATGTAATTTTGCTGAAATACCATTGCAAACTTGTAATATGAAAATACGTTGATTGCCAGCCAGGCACGCTGGCTCACGCCTGTAATCCAGCACTTTGAGAGGCCGAGGCTGAGCTTGAGACCAGGTTGGCCAACATGGCGAAACCCAGTCTCTATTAAAAATACAAAAATTAGCCAGGCATGGTGGCGGGTGTCTGTAGTCCCAGATATTCAGGAGGCTGAGGCAGGAGAATCACTTGAACCTGGGAGGCAGAGGCTGCAGTGAGCCAAGATCACACCATTGCACTCCAACCTGGGTGATGGAGCAAGACTCTGTCTCAAAAAAAGAAAGAAAGAAAGAAAGAGAGAGAGAGAGAGAGAAAGGCAGGACGGAAGGAAGGAAGGAAGGAAGGCAGGAAGGAAGGCACGAAGGAAAGAAAAAGAACGAAGAAAATATGCTGATTGCCACAACACAGATTTTTTTGCTTTAAGTTTGGCCTGCAATGCCTACCACACGCTACGTGATAATCCAATTCTTCCACCATTTTTCTCTTTTTAAACTATTTTAATTTTATGGTACATTCGACTATCATCAAAATAAAAACTCAAAACTACAATATTGTTATAGAGTTCTCCCAGACCTGAAAGAATACATCTTCAAGCATCCAAGGACCCCAGATGGAGAAACACTGCTTTAGATACAGAACATCCAATGACAATGAAGGAAACTTTAGAAGCAGCATCCTGAGTCAATGCCATAGGCAGAACGGAGTCCAAATACAAACATTCTTGTTAATTCACTGTTAGAAATGCAGTGATAGGGACAGAGTTCAGCTAACATGCAGAAATAAGTAAGTGAAAGCAAACCAGTCTTTAAAAAAGCCAAGGAGACCTCTATTCCTGGATGGGAGATAGGAATTGAGATAATTTGATGAAAACAGTTTTCTAAATACTAACTTCTCCTATTTCACAGAAAACTTGCTCAGTCTATTTTGCATTTTTTTATTTACAAATTAGAAACACAAATTTCATGAGAGAGGATCTTATAGTTGCTTCCTTTCCTACCTATGAACTCTTTCCTTTCTAAATTGTGAAAAGCTTGTTGCAAAGCCTCTGTCCTTGGTTCAACCCATCTAACATCATGTTCTGTAACATGCATGATTCGCTGCCAATGTGTTATACAGTCACCAGCTCGCCTGCTGGCAGCTGCACCAGTTTACGTACAAAACTCAGGGTGATTGGGCTTGAATGAGACCTACAAACTGCCAAGGATTTCTATGCTCACTGTTCTACATTCCCAGAGAATTTCCAGCCAAATCCTGCTACCTGTATTGCTCCATATTAAAGTATATCGATTTTTACTTATTGACAGCCTTTCATTTTATTTGCTTTTCACCTGGAAAATTTTTATTGGATGCTTTCAGTAACAATCTCTAATTCAAGGGAACCAGTCCTCAAGGAATTTGTGTGTTTTCTGCTTTAAAAGTTTAAATTTTTTCCTCCCTTGAAATTTTATATGGTATTTTTCTAATATTAATTCCACAAGGAAGAAGATCTCTCAGGGATCCACAATTGCATCCATAAAAGATGTATAATATTTTTTTCTCATTTGGAGTTGCAATTTAAGAGCATGCTCATATTTGTATTTTATTCCAACAAGTTTAGTCATTCTATTATCTAGAAGGCATTATGAACATGACAGTGAACTACCACTGAACGTGTGTTTAAGATATCTGGGTGAACTTTGTGAAACTGTGCTCTTAGAATTGTTCCTACAGTATGTTTAGCTTTTCCACATGTTATTTCTAATTCTTCTTTTTTTTTTTTTTTTTTTTTTTTTTTGAGGCAGAGTCTCACTTTGTCACCAGGCACCAGGCTGGAGTGCAGTGGCGCGATCTCGGCTCACTGCAATCTCTGCCTCCCGGGTTCAAGCAATTCTTCTGCCTCAGCCTCCCAAGTAGCTGGGACCACAGGCACGCACCACCATACCCAGCTATTTTTTGTATTTTCAGTAGAGACAGGGTTTCACCATGTTGGCCAGGATGGTCTCGATCTCTTGACCTTGTGATCTGCCCACCTCAGCCTCCCAAAGTGCCGGGATTACAGGCATGAGCCACCGTGCCTGGCCCCAGAAATATTTTTGTGTAATAAAATCCTCCCAGAAATATTTTTGTAAACATTTTTAAGAAGAGAAAGTAGGCTTGGAGAAATACATTTGTTCAACTTATGTATGATATTTCATAAGTTGCTGAGCCAGAATTGAAACTAAAGCCAAATTTTAAGTGTTCTCACTATACCTCATTGTTTCAGTCTGTTCAGACTGCTATAACAAAATATCTTAGACTGGATAATTTATAAATAACAGAATTACTGTTCACAGTTCTGGAGGCCAAGAAGTCCAAGATCAAGGCCCCAGCAGTCGCAACATGTAGTAAGTGCGCAGTCGCTGCTTAATAGATAGCATCTTGCTTCGTTTTCACATGTTGGAAGTGAGAAGGCAACTCCCTTCAACCTCTTTTATCAAGACACTGTTTTTTTAATTTAAAAATTAGAAACACAAATTTCATGAGAGGGAATCTTCACATGGTGGGATCTTCCCATTCACAAGGGTGGAGTCCTCGTGACTTAATCACTTCCCAAAAAGCCCCACCTTTTAATATTATCATATTGGATATTAGGTTTCAACATGTGAATTTGTGGGAGACATCAGCATTCAGACCATAGCACTAATGGAATATGAGCAGTTATCCCAGTGGATTCCGATGTTCTGAGCAAACGCGCAGAGAAAAGACCCAAATAGAAGAGCATCTTCCGCCGAGGCTCTGAGGGACATATATGAAGCTGGACCAGAAGCATGATTAACAGTCAGCTTCTCTAGTGGCAAAGCTAACCCTGCACAGATAATGCATGGCACCTGGCCTATGGCTATGCAGAGTCCCCTGCGTCTATGTTAAGAGTCTTGGTTACAACTAATGTGTAAACCAGGGATCAGCATGTCCTGACCCATAGACCAAATTTGGCTCACCATCTGCTTTTTTTTTTTTTTTTTTTTTTTTTTTGAAAGAAAGAAAAAGAGAGGAAAGAAAGTGAGAGTGAAAGAAAGAAAAAAAAAAGAATGTAAGAGAGAAAGAAAGAGGAAGAGAAAGAGGGAGAGAGAACGAGATTCTTGTTCTATTGCCCAGGC
>CAUYLG010063087.1:0-23354 GCA_963573385.1 Cacajao melanocephalus | reverse complement strand
GGAATCTCCTAGTCTGTGGGCAACAAAAATTCGTCTGAAAGTGCGGCGTCCACTCGCTCTCTGCGCTTTCACTGGGAGCTACAATCCTGAGCTGTTGTTAATCGGCCATCTTGGATCTCTCCTCGACAGGCATCTTATTACAGGTTTTAGCAGTGAGTTCAGGCAGAAATCAGACCAGGACAAAGTCTATTCTATGGCATCTTTGAAGTGGTGCTGTTTCCAAACTAGTCTTTAAAGAAATCATTCAGTTTCCCTCTCTTCACATGCATGAGGCCATTAATGAAAGGATAATTTGCCTTGGGATATCCCTTGAGCAGAGGGCAAGAATCACATGCAAAATTATTGATAGGAAAAGAACAGCACATTCACAAGGTCACAAGGAAACTGTAGATAGGTCAATATGGCTGTAGTATAAGGTATGGAAAGATGGCGGTGACCAGGTTAGGCAGCTGTGTTAGTCCATTTTGTGCTGCTATAAAGGAATACCTGAGGCTGGGTAATTTATTAGAAGAGGTTTATTTGGCTCACAGTTCTGCAGGCTGTACAAGAAGCATTCACCAGCATCTGCTTCTGGTGAGGGCTTCAGGAAGCTTCCAATCATGGCAGAAGGGGAATGGGAGCTGATCCCCTGGCTTTCCTCCAGTTCCTATAACCTTCCTCAGTACTAAGACTATGTTGGGGCCCCCCACTGATGGGGTGAGATGTGCTTTGAGCTAGTCAAAGCAGCAAAGTACCACTGAGGATTCAGATGCTTCAAGATCTTAAGGTTTCCTGAGTGGAGGTGGTTCATGTTGGAGATTCAGGAGGTGGAATGTCTCTGAAGAGGGTGTTTGTTTCAGAACTCTATGAAGACCTTCTAAAATAAAATGCCTGTATTTCTAGTGAGGACTGCTTCCCATTATATCTTGCCATGGGCAGCTGTCTATGAATTCTAATGGTGCTGCCATTGGTCTCAGCCATCTTTCTTTCCTCTTGGCAGATTACTTTCAAGGCTAATTTGAGTCACATAATGAAATCAGTCTGATTTTTAAAAATTAACTTTGATTTATCATAAAAGTGATATATCCTCATTATAGAAAAAATGTCACCTTTTTATGAGCCCAATTACTGGGCTTGGGCACTCACCCGATTCACTTTCCTTCTTCCCAACTGTCTGTTGCCTGTTTGTAAATGTCAAATCCTACTCAAGGATTAAGGTCTGGTGCAGGCTCTGGAGAAATTTACAAAAATGAATTTTCAACACACACCTCTGTAAATTCTGGAACATTTGGCAAATAGCCATTCATGACTTATAGTCGCACCTCATAAAGTTGCTCTGGAATCCAGATCTGGCCTCTGAAAAATTTCAGTGAAAATGGTTTCTCCAAGTAAGCTGGGGCTACTCAACAGACCACTGGCTCTTCCTGAAGCTGGTTTTATCTGTAAGGGAGCCAGGTCCTGCACAGAAGTGTCCCTTCCTCTCAAAGATGATCTGGAATTGGTAGTGATGACTGCATTTTCTCACCTCTCTGCTAGACAGGAAGCCTCTTCATGAGATACAGGGAATCCCTTCATTTCTTTGAAGTCAGTCATTTGTTTCCTAGAAGTATCTATGGAACAGAACTATGAACCACAAATACTGCTTTTTCCTTGATGCCCTCCTCTCCCAATAAGGCTCACCAGTTTTTTATTTTTCTGATGTCTGTGAATTCAGAAGTATCTTTGCGTCTAAGCCTATGTTGATGGGATCAGTGGATGTCCAAGTTCTAGTAGCAGGCTGACCACTTTTCCACAGGTTCAAAATGCTGCTCCTGACAGAGACATAGAAGAGACACCTGGCCCATCTCCTTTGCTTTACAGTTGAGAATGATAAGAGCAGGGGAGACACTGGCGTACCTGTTTGCCTTCATGCTCCTGTTTTCTGCTCAGACATGGCTTTGGCAAAAAACAGGCACAGTTTCTTGAAGGGCAGCAGAGACATAGTAACAAGGTAGAAGCTACAGTCTTTCAAAGGGGATCCAGCTGCACCCTAACATGGTCTTTGCAGCTCTGTCTGGACCACTCAGTAGAGGCTTCCAAAATTCTTTGAACTTGCTACTTGGCTAAAGCCATTAGATCAAGACCCCGGAGGGCCATACAAACTGACCCTTGGTTCCCCCAACTCAGATTTGGCTGCACTTCTATGGATACCTCATTCTCAACTTCTGCTCACCTCCATGTTTATTTTGCTTTATTCTCCTAATGACTTGGTGATTTCATCTCAATTCTTAGCTATCTCACACTGCACCCTTGGGTTGGGTGTTTTGGAGCAATTATTGTCAAGTTTTTCTTTTAAGCAATGACATAATCCTTATCTAAAATAAAGTTTCTGCAGATTCTCTATGTGTGAACAGATGCAGATATAAAGAACCTACCTGACTTCGACGTGCCTCAGAATCACCAGGGTGTATGTTAAAAATGCCCCAGGATGCTTTGCAGACTATCCTGTTTAACTCTCCAGATTCAACATTAGAAGGTTCAAGATTCAGCCTGGGAATCTGCATTTCAAGCATCCCCAGTGATTCTAATGCAGTATGTAAATATTTCATGATTTAAAAAAAAACCTAAGTGATCGAATTCAATTGGTTCAAGATCATGTTTTGAAAGAATGCTCTCATCTGATTTTGAAAAGTTTTAGTTTATCAAAATACTCCTTTAGGGGATGGTTGGCTGAGAAACATATGATCCCACTCCTGAAGGCATGTAGATTTTAATAAAAGGTGCTGTGAGGCCAGGTGTGGTGGCTCACGCCTGTAATCCCAGCTCTTTGGGAGGCCGTGGTGGGCGGATCACAAGGTCAAGAGATAGAGACTACTCCGGCCAACATGGTGAAACCCTGTCTCTACTAAAAGTACAAAAATTAGCTGGGCATGGTGGTGCACTCCTGTAATCACTGCTACTCAGGAGGCTGAGGCAGGAGAATCGCTTGTACCCAGGAGGCAGAGGTTGTGGTGAGCCAAGATTGTGCCATTGTACTCCAGCCTGGCGACAGAGCTAGACTCCATCTCAAAAAAAAAAAAAAAAAAAAAGGTGCTGTGAGATGGATTGAGATGCTCTTTATGCAACTAGAATGTTCTGAGTTTATTCTGCCTTTATTGCTTAGGACAATTTTGCATAAGGGACTGAGAAGGCTTTTGAGAAAGAATTTATTGGTGGCACAGGGAGTTGGGTACACAAGTTTGACCCAATTATTTTGAGATCTGTTGCACAGCATGGAGACTGTGGTTCATCATAACGTATATTTCAAAATTATTAAGACAGCAGATTTTAAATGTTCATACTACAAAGTAAAAAATGATTAGCATGTGAGGTAATGAATGTATTCATTAGCTGGATTTAGTTATTCCTTAATGTATGCATATGTCAAAACATCCCATGGTACTTCATAAATATATATAATTATTATTTGCCAATTGAAAATAAAATTTTAAAAATTAAAAAAGAAACACAATAAAAACCAAGGCCCCACTGAGAGGAAAGAGGCTATGCCCCCAGGGTTTCCCACAATTCCTGATGTATAAAGGGCATTCAACAAATATTTCCTTTGAATGGATAAATAAATAAATAAGTTAATGAGCAAGGGTGATGGTTAATATTATTAGATGATGTGATCATTAATATCAGGTGTTGACTTCACTGGATTGAGGGATGTCTAGATGGCTGGTGAAGCTAGTGAAGCATAGTCTCTGGGTGTGTCTGTGAGGGTGTGGCCAGAGGCGACTGACACTTGAGTTGGTGGACTGGGAGAGGAAGGCCCACCCTCACTGTGGGTAAGCACCAATCAATAGGCTGCCAGTGTGGCTAGAACAAAGCAGACAAAATAAGGGGGATAAGCAGCTTACTGAGTTTGTTCTCTCTCTCTTTCCCAGTGCAGTGCCATACTCTTACTTCTGCTCCTCTTGCTCTTGGACATCAGACTCCAGGTTCTTTAGCCTTTAGACTCTGAGACTTGCACCAGCAGCCTCCTGAGGTTTTTCTGGCCTTTGGTCTCAGACTGAAGACTGCACTGCAAGCTTCTCTAATTTTGAGGCTTTAGGACTTGGACTTAGCTGCTACCAGCTTCTCTTTTTCCCAGCTTGCAGATGGCCTATCATGGAACTTTGCTGTGATATATATATATAAATTCCTATTAACTGTGTCCCTCTGGAGAACCCTGACTAATACAATGAGTGAATGAATTCTAAAGTCTTTAGAATTTATTTCTAAAAATAAATGGCCCATGGCTCCTCACTACTACAATCCATCAGCCTAAATTTGATTCATGTCTCTGTTGTAGGGAGAAAGTGAGAAGCCAACAAAATCCAAAGGGTGTTTTCACAAACTGCAGCCAACACAATGGGAAAAAATTTTTGCAATCTACCTGTCTGGCAAAGGGCTAATATCCGGAATCTACAAAGAACTAAAACAGTTTTACAAGAAAACAACAAACAAACACATTCAAAAGTGGGTGAATGACATGAACAGACACTTTTCAAAAGAAGACATGTATGAGGCCAACAAACAAATGAAAAAATGCTCATCATCACTGGTCATTAGAGAAATGCAGATCAAAACCACATAGAGATACCATCTCATGCCAGTGAGAATGGCAATCACTAAAAAATCTGGAGACAACAGATGCTGGAGAGGATGTGGGGAAATAGGAATATTTTTACACTGTTGGTGGGAGTGTAAATTAATTCAACCCTTGTGGGAGACAGTGTGGCAATTCTCAAGGACCTAGAAATAGAAATTCCATTTGATGACCCAGCAATCCCATTACTGGGTATATATCCAGAGGATTATAAATCATTCTATTATAAAGACACATGCACACGTATGTTCATTGTGGCACTGTTTACAATAGCAAAGACCTAGAACCAACCCAAATCCCCATTGATGATAGACTAGGCAAGGAAAATGTGACACATACACACCATGGAATACTATGCAGCCATGAAAAACATTGAGTTTGTGTCCTTTGTAGGGACATGGATGAATCTGGAAACCATCATTCTCAGCAAACTGACACAAGACCAGAAAATCAAACACCTTATGTTCTCCCTCATAGGTGGGTATTGAACAATGAGAACACCTGGACTCAGGGAGGGGAGTGTCACACACTGGGGTCTGTTGGGAGGGACAGCAGGGGGTAGGGAGGTTGGGGAGGGATAACATGAGGAGAAATGCCAGATATAGTTGACGGGGGGATGGAGGCAGCAAACCACATTGCCATGTATGTACCTATGCAACAATCCTGCATATTCTGCACATGTACCCCAGAGACTAAAGTAAAATTATATATATATATATATATGTATATATATATATATGTATATATATATATGTACACACACACATATATAAAGTAAGACATTAGTGGTGCAATAGCATTATTTAGCCTTTAATGTAAGAAATGGTTGGGCTGGGAATACAGAGTTGCTTTGATGCCCAGAGGGTCTGTGTTGCTTTGAATCTGAAAGACTAACCCAGCTGCATGATCAGATGTAATGCTGAGGTGATGAGATGCAAGCGCATTGCTCAGTGGCATGTGGCCTGCATTGGACAAAGGGGAGAGTGGCAAGGTGTCTTTATTTGATGTGACTTCTGTGCATGGTGTGTTCTGTCTTACCAGACTCAGACAAGTTGGTAACCATTGCACAGTGAATCTGCTTCACAGTGATTATGCTTCACAGTACCTTGTTCTGTCCTGAAAGAATTCTTTGGTGATACACACACTGGGTCTGCCACTGCCTGTCAGCTCTTACTGATTGGAAAGCAACCAATCAGAAGTACTTTCAATTTTCCAATTACCCTGCAGAAAACAGGGGTGGTTTGCAAGGGGAGTAGCCTCTTCTTTGCTACATACAAGGAGAAGGTCTTATTTAGGTCTGGGATGCCAAGAGCAGGACCCTGGGTCAGAGCCTGTTTTAACTTGGAAAAGGCTTCTCTCATTTCTGGGGTCCAGTCCACTAGCTCATTTTCGGGCCCCCTTGTTGCCTCATACTGGGGCTTTGCTATGAGCCCAAAATTTGGTGCCCATATTCTGCAACACCCAGTCATTCCCAAAAAAGTACAGAGCTGCTGCTTGCTGTGGGGTGGGGGGGGGGGGCAGGGGGCCACATCACATACGGCTTGCACTGGTTCTGGAGATATTTGCCGGGACCGGCTGTTAAGACTTACCCTACATATTGGGCCTGTTGGAGGGTGATGTGAGCCTTCTTTTTGGACAGTTTGTGCTCCTGTCTGCCAAGAAATTCGAAGTTTTTATAGCATTTTGGTCAGCTCCCCCTTGGGTTAAGCTACACACAAGAAGGTACCACCAGCAATTTCACTGGGTGATGCTTAAATTGTAGTAGTGTCCCTATTTTAACCATAATATCTCTTCCAATCAGGGGGACTGGGAAGCCTAGTACTAGAAATTTCTGTTGCAAGATTTGTTTCTCAAATTGACAAATCAAAGGAGGAGTAAAGAATCTTGTTTGTGGCTTCCCTTTCAATCCCATAACACCCATTGACCAGGAAAGAGTAATTCACCCCTGTATTGAAAATAAACTAAATTTGAGTGCCCTTGATGTCCAGAGTTACCTGAGGGTCCTCAGTAGTCATTACAGTGTCCCTCGACAGGGGCGATGAGGAAGATCCCCGGTCCTCTCAGTCTTCATCTAATTCCCCCTTTTGTACTGCTAGAGTTTTGCCTGACTGAGCCCTTCAGTGGGAGTGGGGGCAGTCAATTCTCCAGTGCTAGGGATCACGACTGGTGTCTTTGCATTGATGGCAGGAGCCTAGTGGAAGCTTAATACATTCCTTTGTCCAATGCCCATTTTTCTTGAATTTGAAGCAAAAGCCTTTGCTGGTATTCTCTTTATAGCCCTTCAAGTTTCCTTTAAACACTTATTGGATATTCACGGCATCACCAGTGATGTCTGCCACAATTTTGGCTTGCTGTTTTTCTTTACTCTGTTCCCCTTTTCTTTCCTCCAGGTCATGAATGTTATACACCACAAAGGCAGTATCAAGAAGCTAATTTTGATTAGTTTGTGGCCCCATCTGTAGCTTTTGGAGCTTATGTCTGATAACTGGGGTAGATTGACTAATGAAATGCTATGCCTTTAATATTTTGCCTTCGGGAGAGGAAAGGTCCAGATTAGTATATTTCATAAAGGCTTCTTCCAACTTGCCATAATACATGGCTGGATTTTCCTCCTTGCCTTGTGTAACCTCCTTTACTTTATCATAATTTACTTCCTTAGTTATTCCCTTTCTCATCCCTCCAAGGAGAGCCTCAAGAAATTTAGTCTGGTTGTTCATTCCCACGGGGGTGTTATAGTTCCAGTTAGGATCAGTAGTGGGAACTGTATCTGAGCTACAGTGATTGCCCTGAGGCTTTCAGGCGAATAATTCATCAACTTCCCAGTGGGTGGCCTCAAAGATTCATTCCTTTTCTGAGGGAGCGAAACAGGTTGCTAAAATGAATTGAACATCTCTCCATGAGAGTTCAAAGGCTAACGTCAAAGTTTGGAACCCATCTGCACATTTCCTAGGATTCTCAGAATAGCTTCCCCTTACATTGTTGTATGTCAGTTACAGAGAAGGGGGCCTGCGCTAGGACTGGCCCCTTGGCTCCTGCTACTTCCCTAAAGGGTAGCAGGGGTGGAGGGAGAGTTGAATAAAGTGTTCCCCTCCAAGTGTGAGGAGTACTTAGTAGGGTCCCCAGTGTCTGCTCCTGGGTTTTAATCTCAGGAGCACTTGGCAAGGTGCTATATGGGGGCAGTTGCTGTTCACCCGGAAAGACAGGTGGTCCACAAGAAATGGGGTCATCTATAATATCTAGTTCTGCCTTAGAACTTTCCTTTGGAGGGTCGGTTCTGGGAATTTTGCAGATTGTTAGGTTTTGGTATAGGGTCATGAAAGGCTGTATATAGGGGATTTCTGACCATTTGCCCTGACTCTTGCAAAACAGATCTAATTGAAGGATGGTGTCCTAATAAAGGCTACTGTTGACTGCCCATTGTTTTTGGCTGGGCAGCTCATAATGGGGCCAGATAGTACTGCAGAAAAAAAATTATACTGTTTCTCTTTAGATCGTCAGGGTCAAATTGCCTCTCATGGTGGAGGATGTAGCCAAGCGAGGAATCAGGTAGAATAGACTGAGAGTTGTCCATAGTGGCCTGGAAAAGAGAAGAGGACTTTGAAAAGTGGATGGTTTATCAAGTGACCCAAATTTTACCTGGGGCATCTCCCTGGAAAAATTCTAGGCCCTGACTGGGGTCCCAAGGGTGCCCCTGCTTTAGGGCCCTTAGTCCATCAAATGTCTCTGACCTTAGATGGGTGCTGGCACCACTTTGGATTGGTTCCCTTCACCACTGATGACCTACTATGAACTTTCCTCAAGGTTTTTCTATCCAACTTAAAGCAACCCTTTAACCCTCTAAATTTAAGCAATAAACCCACACATCAGTTCCTGCATAAATTCCCTTTCTCATGAATCCCGCCCACAACCATGCCCCACATAAACCACCTATGACATGCCTGGACCCTCTGACTTGTCCTAAACATCTCTCTCTTTAAGCAGGTAGTTGCATAGCCTATTTTGCATAGCTAGGTGGGTTTTTTTGTCCTTTGCCCATCAAGCAGGGGAAGGGAAGAATTTAGCTTAAAAAAAGAAGGTTCAAGTTGCCTAAAACAGGTGTGAGTTCACCCTGGACAAGCTGCTGCTGCCAGCTGTGTCACACATAGGAATCATGGACTACAACCAGAAAGAGCAGAAAAGAGTCTTTTCCCTTTGTGGGCAGGGCAGTCATCCTTGTTCATTCTTTGGCCTTCAGACAATACCAGAGAGTGGTCCCAGCAAGTTGCCCTCACTTACCAGAGAGCTACTAGGAAATAGCTGCTGAAACACTGAAAAAGGGCGGGGGGGAAAACAAACCTTAGACAAAGGAAAAAAGGAATAGGATTCAAAAAAAAGAAAAAAAAATGGGGAAAGGACTCAGGTCCCTCACCTGAACTGGGTGGTGGTGGTCAGGGGCTTCCACATGGAAACCTTTCCGTTTTCACCAGAGTGGCCCTGGCCAGCAACTTGCAATTGCCTTTGTGCTTAGGTGCTGTCCACAGAGAGTCCTGTTATGGAAAGGAAAAGGGAGAGTGAGAAAGAAAAATTCCCCTATACACAGCAGAGAAAAAAAGGGGAGAGGAGAAAAATAAATCCCAAACTTTTGGCTTACCTCCTGGCTGGCTCTCCAAAATATGTTACCTGTAGAGGGTCTTGACTGCAAGCGGTTCAGGTTCTTTGCATCAAGAACTATTTATGCCAAGATAAGGCATTTTGCAAAGAATTGGAACAAAGAATGGGACAAAATGCACAGCAGAGCAAGAAAGTAATTAGCAAGAAAAGCAGGAATTTATTGAAAATGAAAGTACATTCTACAGGGTGAGAGCAGACCCAAGCAGTGGCTCAAGGGCCCTTTTCACAGAATCTTCTGGGATCTAAATACCCCCTAGAGGTTTCCTATTCGTCATTTGGTGTCCACTCCATGTAAATGAAGTAGTGGCCCTCAATCAGTTTGCTTTCAGCAACCAATCAGATGCTGAAGTGAAGTTACAAAGTTTATACTCCTATGCAAACAACTGATTGATTGCAGAGGCAACCAATCAGAGGCTGACAGGAAGTTACAAAGTTACACTCCTATGCAAACATCTGATTGGTTGTGGAAAGCAACCAATCAGAGGTACTTTCAATTTTCCATCTGCCATGCAGAAGGTGGGGTGGGTTTGCAAAGGGAATAGCCTCTGGTCCTTTTGTTACTTAGGCATGAAAGTTGGGGTTTTCCTTTCAATTTAGTTCTAGGAAGTTGGCATGAATTGGCCTTAGATTCCCTGCCTCCAGACCCTATTCTCCTGCCTCAAACTTAGGTACCTTATATGCATTCTTACTACAGCTAGGAGAGTATGAATGACATATTAGGAATGAACAGTGGTTTCTTCTAGATAAAATTTTGATAGGTTTATATGAAAAATAAAAGGTCAACAGGACTTGATAAATGACAGAAATCATGGATTTTTAAACTCCATGAGCACCCCTCACCTGGAGGCAAGGAGTGGAAGTGGAGACAATATGTAAGGTGGAAAAACACTGATCTTAGACTCTTATGTCTCTGCAGGCTGAGCTCCAGGACACCTGTGCTGGGGATTGTAGCAGCTACTGAGTAGGAGGGATGCAAGGGTGACACCCCAGAACAAGGGGAAGGAAAGATCTAAGAGCAGCTGTGTGAGAGGTCCAGGGCACAGGCATCAACACCATACAAAGGGCTCAGCAGTGGCTGGGGATCCACTTCTGTTTAGAGTAATTTTCTTCTCTAGAGTTGTAGGAGGTGGCACTGGAAAGTAACCAGAGGCGGTCAGAAGAAATTTTAGCTGGAGGTCAGGGAGTCAAGGGCTGCTACCAGAAGTTCTTGAGCATGGTGGCAATGGACAGTTTCTCATCACTGGGTTAGGACTTCTTACCAAGGAAATTAAAAGGAAGTCAAGCTACACTGTCTGGCCCCCAGCATACAGACTTCACTAAAAACCAAAAAAGTCACCCAACTGAGGGGAACTTCTTCTGGCCCACTCTTCCCAGGATGTTGGAGATGATTGAACTGGTCATTGAACTTGGATATCACTGAACTCAGATCCCAGACCTGAGTTTAACAGCATCCAAGCAATGTGCAGAATGCCTTATCTTGGAATAAAGAGTTCTTAATGTATCTCCTATCATTTAAGGATGAGGAAATTAAATGCAAACCAGTAGGGAGCCTCTGAAGGAATACAATAACATAAAGAAAAAACTAGAAGGAAATATTGTTTTTAAAGTATTACTGCAATAAACAGAGGAAACTATTCACTAGCATGTTCCTTGTACTTTCAGGGCTCAAGGAAACGTGGACAAATGAGATGAAAGATGAATGATAAGAAATTTGAGCTGAGAAGGGAACAGATTGAGATAAAACAGAAATTAAAAAGAAATTAGATAAGGAAAGAATTTCAGGTAAGTAAACGTGCTCTAATAGAATTTAAAAATTCATTCAAAGCAGAATTATTCTATGAAAATTGAATCAGGAACATGGAAGATATATTTGACAAGTGCTTCCTGAATGCAAAGGAATGAGACTGGAATATGCTTTTATTTTTGAACTTGGCTGCTAGAAAAATATTTGTTCAAATGTGTTGACTTTAAAAATACATTGTATTGATTTTTTTCTCATTACAAATGAGTACATGTTCATGGTTCAAATATGAAGAAGAAAGTTTTTCACTTTCTACTGTCATATTTCATGTATCCATTGAGTCTTTTTCCTATGTGTGTAACTAGTTTGACTACAGGGTCTTTGCACAGAATATATACATATATTTGTATACATGCACACACACATAAACCTACATACATAAATGTGTTTATGTGTTTCTTTATTTTATAAAATTGAATGATAACTCACAGAAAGTAAAGCCAAGATGAATAGTTTCCAGAGCAATAAAGAAAAATAAAACCTGGCTCTTGTGGCAAAAGACTCATCTCAGTCCACCTCCTTCTTATCTCTGGTTTTCTCCCATCAAGGGTGGTTTTAACAGAGGCTGCCTAGCCCAGCGTTCCCGCTCCAAAGTAGTGATACAGAATGGCTGGGCTCCTGGCTAAACCCCACCCTTAAGCCTGGAACCGCGGCCCTAAGTGAAAACACCTGACCCTGTTTTTTCCACCCAAATGTTGCTTTTTGGCCTGCCACGTCCCTATCCTGTGCCCATAAAAAGACTTCAGCTGGCAGCACAATACAAGCAGATAATGCATGTAGTCAGGGATACAAGCGGTTGAGCGTTGGGGATACAGCCTGCTGAACATTGGGGATACAAGTGGCTGAGTGCTGGAGACTAAGGAGAGAAGCTGCTAACTTCCGCCAGGCGCAGTGGCTCATGCCTATAATTCCAGCACTTTGGGAGGCCAAGGCAGGTGAATCACAAGGTCAGGAGATCGACACCATCCTGGCTAACATGGTGAAACCCTGTCTCTACTAAAAATACAAAAATTAGCTGGGCTTGGTGGCACCGGCCTGTAATCCCAGCCACTTGGGAGATAGGCAGGAGAATCACTTGAACCCTCCCCCCTCCAGTTGGCATGGCAGCCTTCAGCTGGCATAGCTCCAGGGAAATATCATCTTCCTTCCACAGCATCCCCTTTCCCTCTCCCATCCCACTGAGAGCCATCACCCCATCAAATCCTCCGCATGCACTACATTACCCTTCAATATGTTCATGTGACCTGATTTTTCCTGGACACGGGAAAAGAACCCAGGTGCCAAGACGGCAGAGGCTTGGACCCTGCTGCGGGCCACGCAGAGCCTGCTCCCACCAGAGAGGAGCAACTGGCCAGATCCAGTGTTTGTTCCCTCCAGCTCCTGCAATCACTGGCTCTCATGCTCCCTCTCGTGAGGAGTGGCCAGCGGCGGGCTGGGTGAAAGGAGCCACTCCAGCTTCCTTCCGCCCACAAAGGGGGGCCAAGGGAGCAATCCCATCTCATCTGGGAACTCTTCCAGAATACGTCAAATGGTTAGTTAACATGCGGAACTGTGGGATCTGCCTCTTTTTCAAGACCCTGCCACGTTTCTCTTTCCACCAGGTAAAAGGAATATTGGCTCTGTTTCTCTCTATGGAGGCCTAGCTGGTCTGAACTGGGGATGGGATACAGTGATCAAAGGAACCCATTTGAACAAAGCAGGAGGCTCTTTCCTCAACCCCCCATCCCACTGCCCTTATGCACTTTAAGATGTTTCTCTGCTTTTCTAAGGAAGAGGGTTCTCGTCCTACCTCAGCACCTTGCTAATGATAGGGAAACCACAGAGGAGCAGCCCTTGCTGACTGGTAGCTGAAATTTGCCAAAGCCAGTGGGACTTAATCTAAGTGAATCTATGCAGCCCTTGAAATACCTTTTTTTTAATCTCAAACTTGATTCCAACTTCAGATTGAGGCCCTGGAAAGGAAAACTGGATCTGAGGGATCCAAAGTCAGGCAACAGGCATAATGTAAATGGGCAGGACAAATTCCTGCCAATGAAACCCCTGCTTCATGGAAAGAGGCCATGCTCCATGGCACAGGTGAGGCCCAGGGAACTCAAAGGTTGTCGACAGCAGCGGAGAGAGGGCACATGTGGGTAAGAGTGGGTACTCCCACCCCTTAGGCCCCCCTGCTTCATGGGTGCAAGCCGCTTTGACACCTAGGGGTGGCACCTGCCAGGGTCACTGGGACTCAGGGATAAGGATAGAAAAGGGGAGAACACCCTCTGTCTTTCTCCCTCACACCCGAAGTTTTGCTGAAAGAAGGAAGGGAATGAGGGATTCCCCAAATTCTGTCTTTCAGAATGGGCAGCCAACAGACTTTCCCATCTCCCGTTTATACTCAGAAACAGACCCTGGGTCTAGATGGCACTTTAGAGGACCTCCTGAAAATAGCCACCTTGGTCTTTTAGCTATAAGAAAGAGGCAGAAGCTTTAATGACCACCGTGCAAGCCCATGAACCCCAGAATTCCTAACGTTCACCTGTTAACCACTACAGATATGGCAAGACCAATTATCTGAAAGTTTAACCACTCCCATACAAGATTGAATTTTTTTCACCAGGACGAGACGGCTCGAGGTGCAATGTCGTTAGTATATTTCACTTCTTATTTCTGTAATCTTTGACACTAAATTCTTTCCTTGCATAATACACATGTTCGATCCATGCATACGCAACCCTGTAAAGCTTGTGTTTTCTCTCGCCGGGAGGCCATCAAGGCTCTGAACAGGCATGCAGCCAGAGCCTCGGAAGATGGCTCCCTTTTGCCGGGGATCCTTAGGTAAACCTCCAAGGGGAATCTGATTGCCATTTTCCCCAAACAATGCCCGCTTTCAGCAGGAAGTAGCCAAGACTGGTCGTCGTCCATATTCTAACGGCAGTTAGATGTGCCTCGTCAGAGGGGTAAATGATGTAGAATAGCTGGGCTCCTGGCTCCTGGCCAGACCCCACCCTTACGCCTAGAATCGCAACCCTAAATGCAAACAGCTGACCCCATTTCTCTGCCCAAATGTTGCTTTTCTGGCCTGCCATGCCCCT
The DNA here is from genome assembly GCA_963573385.1 of Cacajao melanocephalus. Lineage (NCBI taxonomy): Eukaryota > Metazoa > Chordata > Mammalia > Primates > Pitheciidae > Cacajao > Cacajao melanocephalus. The sequence goes on along the minus strand of CAUYLG010063087.1, from coordinate 9,238 downwards.
ATCCTGTTCCCATAAAATGACTTAAGCTGGCAGAGCAACACAAGCGGCTGATGCAAGGAGTAGATGCAAGGAGTCAGTGCAAGTGGTTGGGGATGCGCGAGGCTGAGGGTTGGAGTCTATGGATAGGCATGGCTAACTTCACAGGTGCGGCTTAGGGAAAGATCATCTTTCTGCTCCATCCCCTTTCCAACTCCCATCCTGATGAGAGCCATCACCCAGTAATATCCTCCACATACACTACCCTTCAATCCATTTGTGTGACCTGATTTTTTCTGGATACTGGACAAGAACCCAGGTGCCAAGAGGCAGGGACTTGTACGCTGCTGCAGAGCCGCGCAGAGCCTGCTCCCTCTGGAGAGGAGGGACTGGCTGGTTCCGGTGTTCATTCCCTCCGGTTCCTGCACTGGCTTGCTTACAAGCTCCTTTTCGCAGTGAGTAGCCAGAGGCCAGCTGGGTAAAAGGAGCCAAGAGTTTCTGCCCATGAAGGGGGTCAAAGGAACAATCCCATCTCAGTACGAGGAAGGAGACCTTAGGATTCTTCACTCTTCAAGCCCATGATTTAAAAGTTGGCACTGAGAGATAGGGAATTTATTCCAGTAACTGCAGTAGAGGCTTATTTCTTTTCCTTCTGTAGGAAAGGTAGAAGAGGAAGCTTTTGAATTGTGGCTGCTTTGGTGCAGAGTGCGCAGAGCCAGAGGAGCTGTGAGAATCTCCCAGCCATCACTAGTTATCACATGGGGCTGTCAGCCAATAGGCAGCCTGGACCCATCCTCTGTTTCCCCTGACTCCTAGGCTTGGTGTTTTCATAACTGTGTAGTCTCCATGCTCAACAAGGCTCTCAATGCTAACAGCTCATTCTTCTACATTCCCAAGTTATCTTTTTCTTTTTTTTGGAGATGGAGTCTTGCTTTGTCACCCAGGCTGGAGTGCAGTGGCGTGATCTCGGCTCATTGCAACCTCCACCTCCCAGATTCAAGCAATTCTCCTGCCTCGGCCTCCTGAGTAGCTGGGATTACAGGTGTGTGCCACCGTGCCTGGCTAATTTTTGTATTTTTAGTAAAGACAAGGTTTCACTATGTTGGTCAGGCTGGTCTTGAACACCTGACCTCATGATCCGCCCACCTCCGTCTCCCAAAGTGCTGGGATATAGGCATGAGTCCCCACACCCGGCCCTAAGTTATCTTTTTCTTCCAAAACTTACTGCAGCTATTTCAAATCCTATAGTTTTTGATACTTCCAACCCTACCACTTCCCACCTTATTCTCAGCAAAAGACCCTGTCATGTGCTTCATAGAGGAAATAGAAGCCATCAGGTTTCTGTGACTTCCTTCTGCTATGCCTATAAAAACATGCTCACCCATGCTGGGCCACAGATATCCTCTTGCCTGGTTGTTATAAGGGAAGGGGCATCCTTCTCAGATATGTGTCTAATACCTGCATCTGTGCTCTGCATGCCATTTCTTCCTCCATATCTTCCACCCAACCCTTAACTGGCTTCTTCCTGTCCATATTTAAATATGTGTGAGACTTTCAAATCTTTACAAAATTTTCTCTCTATCGCGTGTCTTAATGTCCCCAAAGATCTGTTTCGAGAGTTATCGGTGGTTGTCATCTTTACTTTCTCACTTTTTTCTTGTTCTTCTACTTATTGAAATCTGACTTTTACTCCTATCACTCCATAAAACTTCCGTTGCAGGGGTCATCCTCCTTGTAGCTCACGTTAATGAACACTTCTTAGAAAAGAAATCCCCTCTGGGCAGCATTTGGCATGGTTGACAAGGTTCTCCTTATTAAAAGACTTTTATCTTGGTCTCTGTGACACTGTGCTTTTCTGGTTTTTCTCCAACTTAATCAGATCAGATTATTTCTTCTCAATCTCCTTATTTTTTGTTGTTTTTTTCTTTCTGCCCAACCCTTAGATACTGGTGTCCTTAAGAGGGCTCCTTCTTTCTCACTCAACACATTTTCTCTCAGATGATCTCAAACAACAAGCTATGTGCTGATGACTGCCATTTATTTGCTCAACAAGAATTTATTGAAATGGAAACAAATCACAGGAGGAATAAACAAATTCAAATGCTGGATCATTGAAAAGACCAACAGTATAAATCAATTTCTTGTGAGCTTGACTACTTAAAAAGAAAGAATGAGAGTAAAAATATATAAGATTGAAAATAAGATAGGAGATATTTTCACAGATACAGAAGAAATTAAAAATGTTCATAAAACCCTACCTCCAACTCCTATGAAAATACATCTAAAATCCTAGAAAAGGGAATTATTTCTTAATGAAATATAATTCACCAAATTGTACTCAAGGCGTAGGAAATTTGAGCAGGTCAATTTTCAGTGAGAGTTTGGAAAAATTAGAGGCACCATTGGAAAAGGCACTGAGAGAATAATACTGTTATTTACTAATTTACTTTTTTGAAAAGGGAAAGGGGAAGATGAGGGCTGGCAGAAAGCGGGGTGTGGTCAATAAACCTAACGGAAGAAGTGGTCAGCGAAAGATGACAGAGCTTCCCTGTTCAGCATATAGACACTTTTCTTAAAACTCCTGGTACCACCCTAGAGCAGGTGTCTATAAATTATGGACAAGTGGCCAAATCCAGGCCGCCACCTTTTTTTAATAAAGTTTTTCGGATACACAGCCACACTCACTTGTTTAAGTGTTGTCTACAACTGCTTTGGTGATACAGTTTCAGAACTGAGTAGTTACAGAAGAGACCAGATAGCTCATAAGACCTAAAATATCTGCTCCCTGGATCTTCACAGAAAAAGTGTGCTGACTCCTACCCTAGACCTCATCTTTATCTCCTTCTTGTCTGGTGACAACAAGTGCAAAAGTTCCATAGAACATTTTCTTCAGAGAATATACCTCCCATTCCTACAGAGGAAGAAAGGTAGTTGCCTAACTCTGTTGAGATGGGGTGGACATTTAGGAGTTTAAGTATTTCTTTTATATGTTTTTGTATAGCACTCCCCCACAATCTTTGGCTGAACCTAGTGATCTAGTGACGTTGGTTTATGAGTTTGTCTAAGGTCCTCAAGGCGATGATTAGTATGCTACTCCATGAGTACCTTGGTTTGACTGCCCTCAGCTTTTGAGTCACTTTCCATTTCTTCATTAAGTCTTTGTCTTCATATATTGTGGCTTGAATTTAGGGTTTTCTTACCTTTACTCAGCTGGGGTTTGTGTTTCTATTTCTCTTTCTGTTTGTTGACTTAAGGTGATACAATTATATTAAAGTCCAAATGAAAGTAAAAATTTTTAAGAAGAGAAAAAAGATAAACATCTCAGGACATGGTAACATCAAAGTGTTATTGGCAAGAACTTAATGATATCAAATCCATTCAAAATGGATCAAGAAAACAAAAGAGTGACTATAGTAAAGTGTCTCTGTATATGAGATCATTTAATATATGAGTTTTGGTCAAGGCTTTTTGTTGCAGACAACAGAATTTACTCTTGCTAGTTCAAATGAAGAGGATTTACTAAGATGGGCTAGGAAGCTTTCTAGATGAAAGAAGCACGATTGGATGTTATGCAGCCAGAAAGAAGGTTCACCATACATTTCAAACAAAAGCAGCATTGTTCTACTCTTATTGCTTAGCATTGATGATGTAAGAACTTGAAAAATCCCCTTACAGATACCCCAATGGAACAAAATATTTATTTCACCTTTTTCTTTCTTTCTTTCTCTTTCTTTCTTTTCTTTTTCTTTCTTTCTTTCCTTCTTTCTTTCTTTTTCTTTTTTTTTCTCTTTCTTTCTTTCTTTCTTTTTCTTTCTTTCTTCTTTTTTTGACAGAGTCTCACTCTGTAACCCAGGTTGGAGTGCAATGGCATGATCTCGGCTAACTACAACCTCTGCCTCCCAGGTTCAAGTGATTCTCCTGCCTTAGCCTCCCCAGAATCTGGAATTACAGGCACTTGCCATCATGCCTGGCTAAATTTTTTGTATTTTTGAGAGATGGGGTTTCACCATATTGGTCAGATTTGTCTTGAACTCCTGACCTCAGGTGATCTGCCTGCCTTGGCCTCCCAAAGTGCCAGGATTTCCTGGCTCACGGTGGTATAAGTCACTGTGCCCAGACAATTTAACTGTGCTTTCTAAGAGAATGAACATTCTTTTGTACAACTGCTTGTATTGACCTCTCTGCTCTAAGACTTACTTGGTTGTGTCTGTTTGCTGGCATGTTCATCTCGTATGTAACAATAGTACAACTGGATCTCAAAATGCAGGATTTTTGCCTTTAGCCTCAGACTCTATAAGAAGGCAAACTAGAAGGGAGTGGCAGCTGAATGAGCCAGATCATATCTTCCCAATGACCAAGGTACCATGGCAGCACTTCTGAAAGAAAATAACACTGGACTTCATCCCACATGGTTAAAAAGTCCAGACAGAAAAAGGAAAAAGATAGGATACAATTAGAAAAACAATCTATATGGACTTGAGACTTAAATAGAATCATCTAGCAATATAATTTCTATAATAATAATATATCTAGCAATATAATTCCTAGAAACAGATCTTAAACTATTTTTTTAAGTAAGAGACAAAGTCTAGAAACTATAGAAGGAAATATATTTGATATGTGAAAGTTAAAGTTTTGATTGGGAAAAAAAATGATGACAGAAACTAGTGTCACTTAGACCTGTTTGTAAATTTGTAGAGCTGTGCAGTCTGCCGTGTGCTACCAACCCATGTCTAAGCAAGTACAGAAACCGAGAATAAGCATTTATGGACTTTTATAGATATTTGATATTGCTATGACATCCAAGTGCGTGATTTTGTATTTTATGAAACCGTGGTTTGCTATACATTGGAAATATTTTCTAGTACTGGGCCTTTGCCACAGAGAATTTAAAATACTCTTCTATAAGCAAAGTATATATACATGTGTGAACTCTGGAACACAGTTATTTGCAATATAGCTGACAAAATATTAAAATTTGTAATACATGGAAATTATACAAGTTGACAGGAAAAAATTAACAAAGAATCAAGAAATAAAGAAATAAATGGATTCAGAGATGTGACATTCAAATGTTCAATAAAATCCTACGTCATTTGAGCTCGTGAATGGTCGACCGTATGTTTCTACTCTTTAGACTTATAAAAATTGAAAAGAGCTATAATACATATTGCTAATGCAGATATAGGAAAATTCTTATACATTGCCAGTGGAGCTATGAATTGTTATAGCCTTTTTAGGAAGCAATCTGGCAGCATCCATTAAAATAAAAATAAATTGAACATACTCTTTGACTCAGCAGTACTCTCCCTGTGAATCCATCCTATCAAAATAAAAACACCCATAAGTAAGCACATCTCCTCAAAGATGTTTATGGCAGCCCCATTTGTAGTTGCAAAAATTTAGAAACAAAGTGAATGCCAGTAATAGGGAAATGGCCAAATAAATTGTGGTCCATCCACCCTAGGGAACCTTATGTAGCTATTTAAAAAGAATGAATTAGAATTATACCAATTACCTTGGCAGCATTTTTACGAGGTATCCTTGAGAGAGTAAAAGAAGACACAAAAAATGTTTCATATGCTATCATTTATATGAAATCATAAATGACAAAACCCTGTACGTGTATACGTGTATATATTTTATCTGTATATATTGAAATATAATTATTAAATCTGAGAAAAATAAGAAAAATGAATAGTCGGTCATTAACATGGGTTATTGTGGGTATGCCACTGAAGATGTGGGTGAACTTGAGGAGTGGAGTGAGGCAAGAAAAAACAGGCAGCATTATAAATCATGTCATGCGTGATATAATTCAATGTATGTAAAAGTGTCCATTTTGTGAATGTACATAAAACGCTTTTTAAGACAATCTTTATAAAAGTTGAGTTAGCTTGGTGTCTACCAACTTATAGAGATAGCCACAATAAAATGACCATACACTAATATGTCAATAAAGAAAACAATCAAAATTAAAAGGGAAAAGTCTGATATCTTGGTAGAAAAATATTCAAAGGGCATATATTGCAATTTAATAAAAGAGATATAAATTCAATTGCCATATGAATAATATTCAACCTGATTAAAAATCAAAGAAAAGCAGGTGAAAATATTGTCAGATGTATTTATTATTGCATATAATAATATGCAAATATTATTAAAATCAGTAACTTGAGTTGTGAATGGCACTTTCAGATATATTTCCAAAGAGAATAAACATTAAAATAATAGTTCTGGGGGGAAATATCTACAAAATCAAATCATGTGTGTGTCGTTGATGTTGATTCCCCTTGTGAAATTTTCTTCTATCAATGTAAATACATTAGTAGGATGGAACTGTTTTTCTGTGAAAGGAGACGTACTAATGGGTGTCAATAAGTGAATGAAATATCAGAATCTCTGTATTATTTACAGAGTGAAACACTTGGAACTGCCTAAATGTCTAACGGAAGGGAATTAGTTAAATAAAAGATTGTACAACCATGTAGAATAGCTATTGTTATGGAAACATGCTAAAAATGTGCTGTGATTGAATGTGCAGGTGAAACAATAATGTTAAATTTTGTTGCCTTTTTAGTAAAATATACATTTCTATGAGAAAAAAATTCGAGAGACAAACACAAAAAAGTTAAAAGTAATTTTCGGGAGCATGCTGGGATTATGGATAAGATTTTTTAGCCTTGTGTCTTTCTGTAGTTTCCAAGTTTTCTGCACTGAGCAATAGTTTTAATTAGAATGAAAAAAGATGTTATAAAAATGTTAAAAGGCTATAAAGATTACCATCTTCTGGAAGTACACTGAAAGAGAGATTAAACAGGTAGGAGTTATGTGCTCTATTCAGGAAGAGAGCTGGTCACCGTGCTCTGTCACTCCCTCCACATCAGTTTGGCATATGAACTCTAACCTTTTGCTTTCAAAGCTGGAGATACAATCAAAGGTAGGTTATTAGTTAATTGCTTTGAGGTCATTTCCGAAGTCCCTAGTGGGCTCTTGTAAATGATTGGTAATATCATTATTACTTACACAATTGTGGGGCAGGCTATTATTGCTTTCTCAGCACTGACTCAGGGTTTTATAAGCAAATGGCTCTCAACTTGGGGTTCTCTAACCTCAAAAGGTCCAAAATGATGGTAAGGTCTCTGAACTACTTTGTATACATAAAAAACTCAAGAAATTATGCCTTTATCCTTATAGTCCTGTACAGGCTGACAAAGCCTTATTTTAATAGCTTTTTTGTCTTTTGCTTTTAACGTAATATACAATTTTCATTTGATACATTGTGATGAATTGGTAATTAAAACAGTTTTTGATAAATGTATACATTGGGAAAGTTGGTTTATTACTAAATTAACAAAAATTTGGGTTTTAGAGAAGTCTTTCAAACATGGAATTACTTTTTTTTCTGGCTCTAAGATTATTCTTGTATTTAATATTTAGGCCCAGCCACAATTCCTAAAATTTTATTTTTACTCCACTTACAGATATGAACTTGTTATAATATTTCTGAAGAAGAAAAGAGTATAGGAATGAATTCTCCTACCTTAGCAACCATTCTCCATTTTCCAAATGGGTAAACCAAGGCACAGAAAGATTGGCACAAGGTCATGATTGCTGAGGGAAAGAGCTATTACCAGAACCTATATATTCTGTTTTCAATTTTTTTCCTTTCTCCTTAGGTTCTAGAGTTATTTCCAGGTAACTTACTTATACATACAGAAGGTAACAAACACTCATGTACACACATTGAAAATCAGAAAGAGAGAGAGAAAATTGCCATAATTAGTAGTTCTGTTTACAGAAGAAAGACTGAGGCCTGGAGAAGTTAAGTGACATGCTTAAATCCACACAGCTAGTTAGAGGCAAAGCCAGGATTTGAACGTGGGTAGTCTGAATCCAGGGACTTGGCCCTAACCACTCTGTAACATTACAGCCCCATCCCTGCCGACCACAAGCATTGTGAAAAGAGTCCTTTAATAAAATGGCTAATTCTGGCAATGGGCCCAGAGAGGAGATGGAGAAACCTGTTTAGTTTTACTTCCATGACTGACACATATCTTAAAACTGAGTTTCTTGCTGGAAGACTTAAAAAATTTTAATTGTAAAGACTGAGGAACTTAAAACAAACTGAAAATTCTGGCCATTATTGATCATCAGGGATACTATATTTTAAAGAAAGAACGTTTAGCCAGTTGAACACCTGGATTAAATTAATAGGTGCCAATTAATTGGCACCTATTTCAATCCAGCCAATAGGTGCTTCTAAGAAACAGTGGCTGCTCTTTGGTCTATTCTGTAATTGACCAGAACAAAGAAAGAAAGGTTTTTCAGTGTTATTTCCTTTGCAATTTTCTCAATGTGCTGTGATGCTTCTGTTGTGGAAAATCTAGCATTGAGCATATGAATTGGACAGTTTAGAAGAGCTCTTCCAGGTGGAAGCGTAGATTTAAAATTTAAACTCCAAGCAAAACTTTCAATCAAAAAAAAAGAAAAAAAATGCTCGTAAAGGTGAAAATATGGTGACTGCTTAGTGTCTGTGTGTAGGTTGGGGGGCTTAGGGTGGGAGGAGGAGTGAAGAAAGCCTCCTTTTGTTGATTTCCCTAAGTCATCAGTCAGACTAGCAGGCATATCAGCATTATAAGCATTTTTCTAAATGGAAGAAATGAATGAGTTCCCAAGTGCAGCCACTCAAAAGCCTGCATCAGCTCAGCAAAACTTTCCTTCCAAGAGGCTCACAGCCTCTGGCCTATCTCCTAATGGAACAGAAAATGTGTGGAAAGAACTTCATGCTCTGGTCACTGATCACAGAATCAATTATCTTACCACAATTTTTTCACAGTAAAAAAGCCTAATTACTTTCGATGAAAAAATGGTCTCTACTGTGTTCTTCATAAATGTCCTTGACTCTTCTTGAGGGCACTGAAGAGACTAGCAAGCAAGATGGCAGCCTCTGAGGGGAATTATCCATTCAGTGTGCACATCTATTGATGATAGGATTGCTGGAGAGGAGAGTACAGTGCCCAGATCAAGACAAATTTATATATATGGAAACAGAATATATATCTTATACATACAGAGAGAGATATATGGATATCTTATATAGAGAGATATATAATATCTCTTTATATCTATATTGATCTAAGATATATAGGTCAATATAGATTTAAAGATATCTATATACAAGATATATATAGATCTAGATATATATTACATATTATATATCTGTATATTATATTTATATATTATATAATATATTAGACAT
>CAUYLG010063082.1:0-14437 GCA_963573385.1 Cacajao melanocephalus | reverse complement strand
TATTACACCTATTCTGAAAGTGACTATATAATTGGAAGTAAATCACTCTTCAGCATTTGCATAGCATTTCACAGACTTAAATGAAATATTGGTTGGCTGTTTGTTATTTTCTTCCCTTATTCCTTCCTGTCTCTGTTGTTACGTACAATTATCGGTATAAATGAGGTTTTTAATACCTATTCCTAGATTGTATTCCAGCCTGGGCAATAGAGCAAGAATTTTGTTCTCTCTCCCCCTTTTTTCTTTCTTATTCTTTCTTAAAAAAAAAAAAAAGAAAGAAAAAAGAATGCAGTGATCAGATAGACTGTCCCTCTGGTCACTCCCCTAAAGAAAGTTCACAGAGAAAACCAGAGAGTGGCCCAGTCAAAAAAGTGTAAGGACTACTTTGTGCAATGTCATAGAAGCCAAGAGCACAGAATTCTAGTGATAGAATTGAACACTGTTGTTAGAATTGGAACTTAGAAGTTATGATTAACATTAGAAAGAAGCATTTTGATGAGTCCTAGGACACAGGAAAAAGAACATAGAGTAGAGAAATAAATGGGATAAAAGGTATTAAATGCAGCAAATATGGACCACTCTTGTGAGAATTTTAATAAGAAGGGGAATGGATAGATTAGATGGTAGCTATAGGGTAATATAAGGAAAGAATTTATCTTAAAGATTTTTAAGGATGATAAAAATTTAAGCAGGGTTATAGGGCAAGAAGAAGAGACCATTAAAGGGCAAGGGGTTGATATAGAATGAATGTTGAAGATTCAGGAGACAGAATGGAAGAAACTGGGGGATGCAGGAGTAGCTATGTCAGGGCCCAAATAGAAACAATTGGTTTTAAACATGATGAAACAATCATTATCTTATGAGAATAGAGAAAATTGTATAAAAATTGAGTAGAGATGGGAAGCAAGTATCCACATGGGGCAGGGGCAAGAAAATGGTGTCAATTTTTTCTCAATACTTATCTCTTCTCTATAGAGTTGTGACGGACCACATATGAGCCTCAAAAACTTATCTTTCCATCCAGCCAAAGGCCACGCATTCAGGTGGCCCCTTTCTCTTAAGCCCGCACCCTGAGATTGGCACCATAGATCTTACAATTTCTATGGAAAGAGAAGAAAGCAAAATGAATAAATTTTCATTTCCTCTGACACTAAAGTAGAATTGACATAAAACACCTACCCTGAGTTTTCTTTTCTAATTGGCCAGCCAAGAGTACCAGTATTAGTACAAGTCAACCCCTAGATCTCACCTGCTAAGTATGATAAAGAAAAGAAAGCACTTTCAGAAGAAAGTTCTCAAAGAGATCCAAGAGAAGAAATATTGTCCATTTCTAGCACTTTCCACATCCTCTATACTGCTTCTACTAAATAAAGCTCAAGCTTTTAGTGAGAGAATCTTAATGGGATCTTAGTTTTCCCACAACTAATAAGAAAACCTTTTCTCTGGAAAGGGACAAAGAGCATAACATATTGAACTACTTGACATATTCACTCTTTGAAATAGTTAATTTAAAAATATTTTTTGAGATAAAGATTTCCAGGTCTGGAAATAATGACATTCACCTGAATCCAAATCTCTCCACAAATGCTCCTGTAAACAAAATAAATAAAATTAACAAGAAATATAAACAAAACTGCACATGGCCCACCTACATTGCTCAGAGACAGAAAATGCCATGAACTTAAAATTACCATAAAAAAGGAAATAAACACCACATTCCAACAAAGCTCCCCAACCATTGCAAGCTTATGAATTTGAAAAGTGGAGAAGGGGAAGCATAAGAGACTCAGTGAAAAAGAGAAGAGGAGAACAGAAGACTGAAACTAAGCAGAAAAACTTACTCCCAGACAGAGAAAGTCTAAAACCAAGTCATAAAATACTGAAAAATAAGACTTGGTAGTTCATAGCACTAGCTGCAGGGAAGGGACTTAGAAGTAAGTAGGATAGAGCATGAAAATATCCAAGAAGCATGCTTGTATGGGATAATTACATAAGTAGAGAAAAGATGGTGCCTCTGAGAAGCATGGTCCCTTATTTCTTAAAGAAAAATAAAGAAGAAGGAAGAAAATACTTAAAATTTTGCAGGAAAAAAAAGAGAAAAAGTAAACACCAATACCTCCACTACCAACATCTTTGATTAAAGAGATGGCACATTACTGTACTTCATAAAAGGGCACTTTTGGATTTAGAACCCTATCAAAAATATTCCTCAAAATAGAAAAATTATGACTAACTCCATACAAAGCTACTGTATAAGGAAAAGAGAAAATGCATTTCACCTGATGAAAATTCTTCCCCTCCTCTCAGAAAGAAAATCCATGAGGCAGAAGAGTACAGTACCATACTCCCAACTGAATTAAATAGCATTAAATGAGCATTTTGAAATTTGTTTAGAAACTAAATGTAAAAATTCAAAAACTAAAAACATCTTTTAATAAAAGGAAACTTGCAGGAAAAATATGCATAGGAGGTGATAAAACACAGAAAGAAGTTGAAGTAAAAGGCAAACCATCTCAGAAAGGAAGGATAAATTACATAATTCCAAAAAGAATACATTTACATATATATTTAATTAGAGATGTTGAAAGGGGAGAATGACAACCAAGAGAATGAAAATAAGATTTTTTAAAAAGAACTAAAAGAGAAAAATACTTAAAAGAGAAAAATAGGAAGGAAGAGGGTCCAACATACATGTAATAGGAGTGCCTGAAAATGAAGCACAAAACAATAAAACAGAATCAACATTTTAAAATATAATCAAAAAAACTTTCTAGAAATAAGAGATAACTTAAATGTCACACCTGGAAAGTTCCCAGTTAGGCATAATGACCCACACTTGTAAACCCAACATTTCAGAAGCCTGAGGACAAAGAATCACTTAAGGCTAGGAATCTGAGACCTGGGCAACACAGCAAGGCTCTATCTCTAAAAAAAATTTTAAATATTAGCTGGGTGTTATTGCTCATGCCTGTAGTCCCAACTACTTGGGAGACTGAACCAGGAGGATTACTTAAACCCAGGATTTATGGCCAGTTATTTATGGTCATGCCACTGCACTCAACTCTAGGCAACAGAGCAAGACCCTATCTCAAGCCCTTCCAATGCCACCAGCAAAGAACGTTCCCACTGTATACATGGAAAAACTGAACAAAATAGTCCTATTGAAACTACTGGGCCTTATAAATAAAGAAAAAATAAACATGCAAGAACACTTGGAAAGTATTGAAAGAAAAAGCTATAAGAGGATATGAGCCATACTAGATGTTATCATATACCATAGAACAGTGTAGTACTGGTGACTGAATACACAGGCAGACCAATGGACTAGAATAAAAAGTCAAGGAACAAAATTATATATAAATATTTTTCCTTGTTAAAGACATGTGATCAACTATTTGGTAAAGTATTTTATAAAGATGGCTTCTCAAATCACTAGGGTAAAGATAAATTGAATGTTTTAATAAATTGCATTGGAACAATTAATATCCATTAAAAAAAGATAAAATTTAATTCATTCCTGACACATACAACAAAACAAAATGAAACAACATAAATAGTAGAAGAACACATTAACTTCTGTAACCTGGCTGTAGCGTAAGACTTAATAACCATGACTCAAAATCTGAACACAATTCAAGAAAAACTGATATCTTTAACTATATAGAAATAAAAATATTTTCTTGACATAAAACACCACAAACAAAATAGAAAGACAAACGACATCAGGATGATGTTGGTCTCATAAAATGGTTTGGGAAGGATTCCCTCTTTTTGGATTGTTTGGAATAGTTTCAGAAGGAATGGTACCAGCTCCTCTTTGTATGTCTGGTAGAATTTGGCTGTGAACCTATCTGGACCTGGGCTTTTTTTGGGTGGTAGGCTCTTAATTGCTGCCTCAACTTCAGCCCTTGTTATTGGTCTATTCAGGGTTTTCAGTTCTTCCTGGTTTAGACTTGGGAGGATGCAAGTGTCCAGGAATTTATCCATTTCTTCCAGATTTACTAGTTTATGTGCATAGAGTTGTTTGTAATAATCTCTGATGGTGGTTTGTATTTCTGTGGAATCTGTGGTGATACCCCCTTTATCATTTTTATTGCATCTATTTGATTCTTCCCTCTTTTCTTTTTTATTAATCTGGCTAGTGGTCTGTCTATTTTGTTGATCTTTTCAAACAAACCAGCTCCTGGATTTATTGATTTTTTGAAGGGTTTTTGTGTCTCTATCTCCTTCAGTTCTGCTCTGATCTTAGTTATTTCTTGTCTTCTGCTAGCTTTTGAGTTTTTTGGCTCTTGCTTCTCTAGCTCTTTCAATTTTGATGATAGGGTGTCAATTTTAGATCTTTCCTTCCTTCTCATGTGGGCATTTATTGCTACATATTTTCCTCTAGAGACTGCTTTAAATGTGTCCCAGAGATTCTGGTATGTTATGTCTTCATTCTCCTTGGTTTCAAAGAATATCTTTATTTCTGCCTTTGTTTCATTGTTTATCTAGTCAATGTTCAAGAGCCAGTTTTTCAGTTTCCATGAAGCTGTGCAGTTCTGAGTTCGTTTCTGAATTCTGAGTTCTAACTTGATTGCACTGTGGTCTGGGAGACTATTTGTTATGATTTCCTTTCTTTTGCATTTGCTGAGGAGTGATTTACTTCCAATTATGTGGTCAATTTTAGAGTAGGTGTGATGTGGTGCTGAGAAGAATGTATATTCTGTGGATTTGGGCTGGAGAGTTCTATAAATGTCTGTTAGGTTTGTTTGGTCCAGGTCTGAATTCAATTACTGGATATCTTTGTTAATTTTCTGTCTCGTTGATCTGTCTAATATTCACAGTGGAGTGTTAAAGTCTCCCACTATTATTGTATGGGAGTCTAAGTCTCTTTGTAGGTCATTACAAACTTGCTTCATGTATCTGGGTGCTCCTCTATTGAATGCATATATATTTAGGATCATTAGTTCTTCTTGTTGCATTGATCCTTTTACCATTATGTAATGTCCTTCTTTGTCTCTTTTGATTTTTGTTGGTTTAAAGTCTATTTTATCAGAGACTAGGATTGCAACTCCTGCTTTTTTTTGCTCTTCATTTGCTTGGTAAATCTTCTTCCATCCCTTTATTTGGGGCCTATGTGTATTGCATGTGAGATGGGTTTCATGGATACAGCACACCGATCGGTTTTGGCTTTTTATCCAATTTGCCAGTCTGTGTCTTTTGATTGGGGCATTTAGTCCATTTACATTTAGGGTTAATATTGTTATGCATGAATTTGGTCCGGCCACTTTGATGCTATCTGGATATTTTGCCTGTTAGTTGACGCATTTTCTTCATTGTGTCAATGGTCTTTACTATCTGGTACATTTTTGGAGTGACTGTTACTGGTTGTTCCTTTCCTTGTTTAGTGCTTCTTTCAGGAGCTCTTGTAAGGCAGGCCTGGTGGTGATGAAATTTCTCAGTAATCACTTTTCCATACAGGATTTTCTTTCTCCTTTGCTTATGAAACTTAGTTTGGCTTGATATGAAATTCTAGGTTGAAAGTTCTTTTCTTTAGGATATTGAATATTGGCCCCCACTCTCTTCTAGCTTATAGGGTTTTTGCAGAGAGATCCACTGTGAGTCTGATTGGCTTCCCTTTGTGGGTAACCTGACCTTTCTCTCTGGCTTCCCTTAGCATTTTTTCCTTCATTTCAACTCTGGTGAGTCTGACAATTATGTGCTTTGCGGTTGCTCTTCTTGAGCAATATCTTTGTGGTGTTCTCTGTATTTCCTGGAGTTGAATCATGGCCTGGCTTGTTAGGTTGGAGAAGTTCTCCTGGATAATATCCTGAAGAGTGTTTTCCAGCTTGGATTCATTCTCTCCATCACATTCAGGAACACCTATCAAACGTAGATTAGGTCTTTTCACATAATCCCATATTTCTTGGTGGTTTTGTTCATTTCTTTTCACTCTTTTTTCTCTATTCTTGCCTTCTCATTTTATTTCATTGAGTTGATCTTCAATCTCTGATATCCTTTCTTCTGCTTGGTCAATTTGGCTATTGAAGCTTGTGTACGCTTTACGAAGTTCTCGTGCTGTGTTTTCCAGCTCCATCAAGTTGTTTATATTCTTCTCTAAGTTGTTTATTCAAGTTAGCATCTCATCTAATCTTTTTTCTACATTCTTAGTTTCTTTGCATGGGGTTAGCACATGTTCTTTTAGCTCTGAAAAGTTTGTTATTACCCACCTTCTGAAGCCAGTTTCTGTCAATTCATCAGATTCATTATCCATCCATCTTTGATCCCTAGCTGTTGAGGAGTTGTGATCCTTTGGAGGAAGAGAGATGTTCTGGTTTTTGGTGTTTACATCTTTTTTGCTCTGGTTTCTTCCCATTTTAGTGGCTTTATCTACCTGTGGTCTTTGTAGTTGGTGACTTTCGGATGGGATCTCTGAGTGGACATCCTTTTTGTTGATGTTGAAGCTATTTCTTTCTGTTTCTTAGTTTTCCTTTCAACAGTTGGGCCCCTCTGCTACAGGACTGCTAGAGTCCCAGTCCAGACCCTGCTTCCCTGGGGATCACCTGCAGGGGCTGCAGAACAGTTAAGGTTGCTGACAGTTTCTTCTTCTGTTATGTTCATCCCAGAAGGGTACCTGCCAGATGTCAGCCTGAGCTTTCCTTTATGAGGTGTGTTTTTGGGTATAAGGGGGTCAGGGAGCTGCTTGAGGAGGCAGTCTGTCCCTTATAGGAGCTGAAGTGCTGTGCTGGGAGCTCCATTGTTCCATGCAGAGCTGCTGGGCAGGTACCTTTAAGTCTGCTGCAGTGGAACTGATAACCACCTCTTTTCCCAGGTACTCTGTCCTAGGAAAGTCAGCTTTGTTTATAAGTTCCTGCCGTGCCGCCTTTTTTCATAGATGCCCTGCCCTGCAGGGAGTAGTCTAGTCACAGTCTGCCAGTAGAGGCGTTGCTGAGCTGCTACAGGCACTGCCCAGCTGCTGTGTGGACTGTCTCAGTAGTGGTGGACTGCCTCGGTAGTAGTGGTCGCCCTTCCCCCCACTGAGCTGGACTGACCTGGGTCCAGCTGCGCTTGCTGCGAAACTCTCAATCCAGAGCATTTCAGTTGCTTGTTTTGTAGGGATGGTACCTGCCGAGCCAGATCACCTGGCTCCCTGTCTCTGCCCCCTCCCTCTCTGTTGAATGGGCGGCTCTGTCTCCCAGGAGTTCCAGGTGCCAGTTGAAACGGCTGCCCAGATTTGTATGAGTTTGTGTGCACCAATCTGGCACCAGCTGAAAGCCCCATGCTGAGAATTCGTGGCACTTTATGGCCCAGGAATCTCCTGGTCTGTGGGCAGTGAAAATTTGTTTGGAAATGCGGTGAGCACTCACCCTCTGTGTAGTTCTTGCTGGGAATTGCACTCTGGAGCTGTTCCTATTCAGCCATCTTGGATCCTCCTCCTAGTATTTCTGATATAAAAACAAATACTGAACAAATGAACAAAAATTCTATGGAAAGGTAAACAAAAGTCATGAACAGTCAACTCATCAAAACAGAAGGACTTAACAATGACTCTAACCATATTAAAAAGATGTTCAACTTTACTCAAAGTAGATGATAAAAATTAAAATTATACTGAGATACCGTGTTTCACCCTTCCAATTGGCAAAAATTTAGAAGCTTTACAATATACTCTGTTGATGAGGTTTGGGAATAAAATTACTCGCATACAACACCAATAGGAATGCGAAATCATACAACCCTTATAAGAGGGCTTTGACAATACCTAACAAAACTGCATATACATTTGCCTTTTAATCCATCAATCCCATTCCTAGGATTTTACCCAGAAGTTATACCTCTAACAATATGAGGTTATTTATTGTCACATTATTTGCAACTAAAAAATATTGCAAAATACCTAAAAGCCCTAATGTAAGAGATTGAATGAATTAACTATAGTACAAGCACACAGTGAAATATGATATAACAGTGAAAATAATAAAAAGAATATGTATGAACTGATATGGAGAAATTTATATGTCAATATGGAAATGTACATATAGTATGCTACCTTTGTATAAAAAGGAAGGAAAGCAGGAAACATAAGAATATGCTTGGCCAGGCATGGTGGCCCATTCCTGTAATCCCAGCACTTAGGGAGGCCGAGGTGGGTGGGTCACTTGAGGTCAGGAGTTCGAGGCCAGTTTGGCCAACATGTGAAACCCTGTCTCTATTAAAAATACAAAAATTAGCTGGGCGTGATGGTGCATGTGTATAATCCCAGCTACTCTGGCTGCTGAGGCAGGAGAATTGCTTGAACCGAGCGGCAAGGGTTGCAGTGAGCCAAGATCACGCCACTGCACTCCAGCCTGGGCAATAGAGACTCCAACTCAAAAAAAGAAAAAAAAAGAAAAAGAACTTTGTATTGCACATATTCCTTCAAACGTACTCCTTAACTTTTCCCCACAAAAAAATAAAATGTTGCCCCCCAGGCCCCTAGAAGGCCAAAATGGAAGAGAAAAGGAGACAGAACAGAGGGAGCCAAACTGTGAGAGTTAATGAGAGAGGCGTCGAATTCCCTCTGTTGTGCCATAAACTATTCAGTTGCAATAGTGAAGGGCACCAGAAGAGAAAATCGTGATCATCTTCCACTGAGAAATTAATTACTCTCTTAGATTTGAAACGTTTCCAGTGAAAAATTTCCTGTTGCCCAGAAGCACCTTTCTAATTAATGATCTTTAGTTTCTCAGGTAAGCTCATGCTACACAAATACCCCCTCAGCTCTTTAAGAGGGGAGAGGCATTTTAGGCATGAACTGCAGACTAATAGGTGAGTTCCATGGAGGAAATGAACTGGCAGTTGGAGTTCATGCATGGCACTCTCATGCATGGAGCTTTAGGATGAAGGGCTACAAGAATCTTTGCCCTCTAGCTTGGTGGAAAGGAGTATGTGCTGACTCAAGGCTCCAGTGCATTCTTGAAAAATCACTGCACAGTTAACTTCTAAATTAGTGAGAACAATTGTAAAGATCAATAGAAAACACCAAGCTCTAAAGACATTTCCTACAGCATAATTTGAAGAAGTAGAATATATGAAGCAGTGAGCCACAGAAAATCAGGTCTTAGCACTAATTAGAAAATTTTCTAAGCTTTCTCTCAAGAAAATTAGTTCATTGGTTAAAGGGCCAATTTGAAACATAGATGGTTTACAGATTTTCATCCGGACTGAAAAAATTATGCCAGACATTTAAACCAACATTCTAAGTAAAATTGTGAAACTGATTAATTACTTACTGTTAATAAAATTGTAATGAAAAATTGATTATTCACTAGTAGTTAAAAGCTGTTTTCTGTAAGTCAATGAAGACAGCCTATAAAGCAGAAAGAAAGAAAACACCCACTAGAGTTTCCTGTTTAATCAGAAAAGGAAGAAAGAAGCTTAATACTGTATCCCCAGAAACACAACTTCCTCCCTTAAACCCTCATTTTATAACATTTACTTTCAAAAACATAATAAATGCTTACCTAATGCTTAACTATGAATCCTAACTAGCAAAGCAATCTTCTTCTCTTATAGCTTAATCCCATCTGACCCAGAATCAAGATGCCCCAAAGAGCTATTCAATGTTTATCTATATGTGTGTATGGTTTTTTTCAAGTAGATAGTTTAGGAGTCATTTTTGCTCCCCCTATCAATGGAAAACCCTGCTGAACCTTCATCCAAATGCACCCATCTCGTTTGATTTTTGTATGTTTGGTTCAACTCTTCATACTGTTGTGATGCCTGAGACATCACATCAGTATGAACAGTTGAACCAAACATACAAAATGCCCTGAGAATACATCTGCCGAAAACTATTCTTTTAAATAGAAATAAGAAAATAAACTCTCCTCGAGTAGATCAGTTGGGACAAGATTTCTCCTCACTAAAAGGGATACACCTTATGGAAGTACACCACCAGAGTGTTAGCTGACTCACCATCTTTCTCAAAGTATTGTCACA
Source organism: Cacajao melanocephalus (assembly GCA_963573385.1). Lineage (NCBI taxonomy): Eukaryota > Metazoa > Chordata > Mammalia > Primates > Pitheciidae > Cacajao > Cacajao melanocephalus. The sequence goes on along the minus strand of CAUYLG010063082.1, from coordinate 4,477 downwards.
CCTCCTGTCCGACTACCGTGACAGTCACTCCCAATAGTTCTATCTTCCTCCTGCCCATGTACAGACTCAAAATGTGGTCTCATGTGGACTTCTTTCAACTCATTTTCTATGCCCAGGTCACATCCTATACATATTATCTTAACTATTCACTTCTATATTTGCAAAGCTAAAATTCAGCTTTATTCTTCAATTATTCTTTCTTTTTTACCGTTTCTGAATTCACTGTATCCTATCATTCGTTTAAGACAAATTAGGTATTATCTGTGTTTTATTTTGCTGAATTTTCAGTAAGTGTTACAAGAAAATATATAAATATCAAAACAGAGAACACATTGATAAAAGGAATTATAAATATATGTTAGGACTAATGAAATATCAGCAAGAGTACACTGGTGTTTTCTAAAGTCATATGAAAATTTTTCTGCTAAATATTGGGCAGACTGGATACTAATACATACTCTTTGTTATATAATTGAGTATATTTGTTACAGAAAAATCAAGAAGATACACATAAACCTAAAGAAAATGAACATCTCCCTAATCCCACTGCTTAAGATGACCACTGTTAACATTCGGGGTATGTCCTTTCTGATTTTTCACATTCTTATACATGTTCTATTTTTCTTACAATAGTGGGACTCACACTGCATCATCTTTTTTGCAATGTGTTTTCTATGTCAATAAATATACACTTGAAACATTATTCTTTATGGCTGCATTTTATGACTTTTATGAATGCCCTAATTTGGTTATCCAAATCTTCAAAGATTTTTAGATACTATACCTGGATCTATTTGTTGCATGCAATTTCAACTTCACAATTGTTTTAGAATAGTTAATGCACACTGACCGGGTTCCACCTAAAGCCCATGGATGTATCAAAATATCAGCAATAATGTTTAGCTCTCAGAAAAACCAAACATAGTAACATGAAATCCAGCTAAATGCATTTTGTATTGAACAACAGCATTTAGTTCCTCGGGCTCATCTATCAATTAGGGTGATAAGCAGGCACTCAAAAGCTAGCTTTTCAATTATGTTTCTACCTTCAACCGAAATGTTCCTGTCATTGCATATCGTGTAGTAATTTTGAAAAGGCTTCATCTTAGCAACCAAGTGATAACTTTAAAATCAAGAATCTGAACCAATTAATTCCTAACATTAATTACTTCTTTTAAAACAAAAGGCGCTTTAAAGTAAGTGACTGCAAATATACTTTTTATCCCACTAACGGTCCTTATCTCTTTTTCCCTCAGCTCACAATTCTGTTGACAACTCATGCTCAGTCTCAAATCATCATTCAGATCATAATTAAAGCATAATTCTGAGCTCTCTTTGTACATGCTAATTCCAAAACCACCAGATGTAAAAGCCACACAGAAATTCCTATAGAGTATTATTAGCTTGCAAGGAGCAGAATTAAGATGCATAAAAGTATCTTCTATAGCAAGTAAATATTTTGGTTTTAATTACATTATTACCTTGTTTTATGCTACTAATTACTACAATTTACTGCATAATTGACTCTCAGAGAAAAATATTAACAGAGCAGTTCTGTAGTCTTAAACTGAAGATAGTATATATAAATGATTTTGCCTAACTACCCACCTCCTTTAAAAAAAGTGAAATATTTTTTGTAATAACTTTGATAAATCTCTTTCCTATTTTTGCACTAATATATAAAGGCAGGCACTACAGTTATTTGCCAATTTATTTATCTATAAATCATAGGGCAATAAAAAAATTATACTACTGAGCTGTGGACAATATACTATCTGTCTTTATTCCCTAGCACCCAGCTCAGAACTTGAAACTTCGTAGGTGCTCAATAAATTTTACTAAAGTAATGAGTTAATCATTTAAAGTGATCTTTTAACTTGACATCATAAAAGTAGTATTATTTAACCCTAGCTAGTGTCTATTTCAGCCTTTACAGATTAAAAACCTGCAGGCTTTAGAGCAAAAGACTGAACATTAGAAATAATAACAGTTTGCTGTAGATCGAAAACAAATGAACTCATTCTGAGACTCGACAGTCATTCATAAGCCACTTGAGCTGCCTGTCCTCTTGCAGTTTATGACCTCAATCAAGCCTTTTCAGTGAAATAAAGCCTTGTGTTCACTCCAGGGCCATCTATTGTTCTCTCTGTAATTTGTACCAAATTTTAAAGGGTGTAAATATTTGCAGTGAAGCCTAGTTGCTGAGCTATATTCATTCACACTTAGGTGCCTTTTTTTTTTTTATTAACTACATGACCAGGGACTGCCATTTACTTACTTCATAATAACCTGATAATACGTACCTTTGAATTCAGGATGTTCTTCAAATGTCATGATTTATTAAGTCCTCCTTGGTCACTTAACAGTCAACCTCATCAGATTCAACTAGGCCAACCTCATTCTCTAAGGAGTAGTAGCTAGCAATAAAAAGTGAAGAGTTATTTCTTACATGAAACTATATATGCTTGAATTCTTTTTCAGATTAAAAGAATTTTCTGGGTAAATTATACTGCAAATGACAATGAAATGAATGAAAATAAGCATAGTTAAATATATAAATTTTCTCTGCCTATTCACTTCAAAGCCTATTTCCATCTTATCACTGTGCTTTTTCTTTAATTTCCCTTGAAGTAATGTGCCCTCTAATGGTTAAAATAAAAATATAATCAAAACCATAAAATAAGTGCCAACATATTAATTGCAAGAGATATTTCTACCTAAAGATACTTCTTTAACTCAAAACTATGCCTTCAAGATTAAAATGTATGTCTTTTAATAAATAACAAGAAGAATAAGCATTTTATTTGTTCTATACAGCAGACCATGCAAATGAGATATAGCAAACTGACTTTCATCAATAAATTCAAATGTTAGTTCCTATAAACAAGCATCAAGTATTAAGGCTTGCATATACTGATAATGAAATATAGACTGGGCTATGCCTATTTTAATATCATAATTTAAGCATTTAAGTAATGTTACTCCAAAAACAGATTTTTTTGGTTCTTTCTTCATTTTTATTTTTCTAACCTAAAGTGAATGTCCTCACATTCTTCAAAAAAGTAAACATATGTACACACAAAAAGTTAAATAGCTGTGCTTTTTTGTTCACAGTTTACCCTCTGTGTTCATGCTCTCTTATTTTTTGTTGCAATGTAATATTAGAAAGTAATGCATATTAAGTAATTACCTACTTAATGTGAACAATGGCAATTGTCAAGCCAGATAAGAAAGGGATTTAGGAAGAAATTATTGAATGGTTTACCTTGGCTGATTAAGTTCAAGAAAGGTATTGTCATTTTATAACAGAATTTATCTCTAACAAGAATTTGGTCCAGACAGAAAAATATAGAGAGAGAAAACGTACTTAAATCTGTCTAGAAGGGTAGAGTTGAAATCAAAGACAGAAACAAACTATCATGCTAAAAGACATTCTGCCTTGTTTAACCATTATTGTTAGTACTTGAGATAATTTGCTTCTTATCAAAACGTTATAATATGTACTTAACATGAAATTTTCAAGTATCTTCCAATTGGTGATACTTAAACAAAAAACTGCCTTTTTTTCCTGTCTCAGAAAGTAAAGGCATTATTTTTTCCTACTGTATACGTGGAGTACAGGTCATTGAGGTAAACTGATCTCTCAAAGACTGCACTAAGTTAGTGATGGAAGTAGTATTCAAATTTAGAATTATTTATGTGATTTGCTGATTTTGGTGGTGCATTGTGTGTATCACAGGCATGTTTCATTTTGCTAAGGAAAAAAATACATTTAGCCGAAATAAATTTCTGCCTTTATCTTCCAGCACTCATTGGTGGAAGATAAAGATGTATAGCTGTACAATAAATATTCTATGCATGATATAACATTTTAAGTGAATACAAAAATAATGAAAGGGCTGCAGGATAAGAAACAGGAAACCTGAATTCTAGTTCTGTTTGTGCTACCAAGTGACCTTGAGAAAGGTATGAAAGACTCTAATCCTTGATTTTTCACCCTCTGAAGAGGAAAATTGAATTAGATAAACTAGGAGCTCCCTTCTAATTTTAAACCTCCAGTTTTTAAAATAATACACATTGAAAAGATCCATACACATTTTGTATATGTAATGTAAAATTACAAAATGTTATTTAGCTTTTTTTATCCTTTTGTTATACTTTAAGTTCTTGGATACATGCACAGAACGTGCAGGTTTGTTACATAGGTATACATGTGCCATGGTGGTTTGCTGCACCTATCAACCTGACATCTACATTAGGTATCCTAATGCTATCCCTCCTCTAGCCCCCCAACCCCCAACAGGCCCTGGTGTCTAAGAATATCTTTATTTCTGCCTTCATTTCATTGTTTATCCAGTCAACATTCAAGAGCCAGTTGTTCAGTTTCCATGAAGCTATGCGGTTCTGAGTTAGTTTCTGAATTCTGAGTTCTAACTTGATTGCACTGTGGTCTGAGAGACTGTTTGTTATGATTTCC